>JAJJMA010138433.1:0-33724 GCA_023529015.1 Papaver nudicaule
GGTGAATGCTTGTTGTGGTATAGTCATCCTCTATAGGTTGCAGCTCCTCTGGGAACTCCCTACGACTATAAAAAACTTCTCTTAAGAGTTGGGAAGCACAGGTAGATTGATACCTTAGTGGTTGAAATCAGATTGACCTGTAACCTCAGTAACCTATCTTTGTTCTTGTCTATTCCATAGTCCGTCTCTTCTGCTATACGGCTATTCAAGAACTGGTTAAGTTACGTAAAGGTTGAAAGGTAGTAACGCACGGCTGCGCTCGGTGTTGTAAGACCTAGTTAACTCCAGTTATACAAGTTTCTTAAGTGATTCTTCGTGTATAACTGAGGTAGAGACAAATTGGGCATAGCTTACTAGGTTTGCTTGTCAGCCCTGATTTGTGAAGTAGATTTCCGTATGACCTGGATTTAATCATCCGAAGGAAGTCAACTTGTGTGTGGTAAACTGAAAGAGGACAGTTAGACCATACGTCAACAATTAGGTTGCAAAGCCAGTATTGCTGACACAAGCCTTTGACATCGGTCAAAGCAACTCCTAGGCCTGTAAAGGACGTCAGCTGGGGGAATCAAGTGTGTGACGATCTGTGGGGGATCTAGAGATGTAAAGAGTGCGACAGTAGCCAATTCGCTTGGAGGGCTGGAGTTGGTATCTGCTACATCCCAGACCGAAGTCTTATAGTAGGCTAGCGTTTGTAGTCAGTTTGTACTGGGCGGTGTTCAATCTGGACGAGGTCCCGAGGTTTTTCTGCAAGGCAGTTTCCTCGTTAAAAAAATCTCTGGTGTCTTGTGTGCTTTTACTTTCCGCATTATATATCTGATCATATAATTAAAGCACCAAGTAGTACGTTATTCAATAACTGTAGAGTTTAACTCCAAAGTCCCAACTTTGTAGAGTTGATCACCAAGATCACAACTCCAGTTATTTAGGTTTGGATATTGATTTTTGAGATCGTCCAAACCTAACCATAAGACTCACGAGCCCAAACGAAAAGTTGGTTGTATTTTGGTACCCCTCCTTTTTCAATTGGTATCAGAGAAGGTGAAAACATTAAAGACGTAACTGTCTGTGTTTATCTAGGCTTGTGAGTCATGGATCAAAGCTTAAAAGCTTGTAACGTACCATCAGGAGGCACTTTTGTTATGCATGCAGAAGTGGACCGCGTCAACATTGTTGAACCAAATCTTAACGATACTTCTTCTTCGCAATCAAGGACTGAACAAGCCCTGATTGGATCTACTAGACAGGATACTCCTGTTAATGATGTAGAGTCTGAAGATTGGGAATCCGTCCTCCAAAAGAACATGCATATGGATGATGATGATCCCGATTCAGATTTTGAGAGAGAAGTAGAAGAGGATGTTTCAGCTATCGTTAAGGTTTTAACTCCTTCTATGAAGAGCACACCCAACTCTATGCTCCTTGAAATTCTATCTCAGCTCTCTCGAGATAACAAGAATTTAAAAAGGTGCTATCAAGGTCTTTATATAGGCTTTGATATTGTCAATAGTAAAGTAAAATCTCTTGACAAAGAGTTATGTTCGAAAGAACTAAAAAGGGCAAATCTTCATCATAGTCTCTGTGAGTTGGATAAAAAGCTTATTGCATCTGATGCTAAGATAGTCACTCAACAAAAGTGTTTCGAAGAAAAAGAAAACACTTTTCTCACTAGGGAAAAACGTCTGGAAACTGATTTGGCTAATGCTCTTGTTGAAATCAAGACATTAAAAGAGTTGAATAATAGCTCGGAAGCTAATCTGGCTAATGCTCTTGCCGAAATCAAGACTTTGAAAGAGTTGAACAATAGCTCTGACAAATTAACCTCAATGTTAGGAGCGAGTAAAAATCATCGTGACACACGAGGTTTGGGTTATAAATGAATAGACGCTCCAAGTAATAACAAAGAGGTAAAATTTGTCAAGGCTAAGGATGGCTACCACTGATCCCCAAGGTGATATACCTCTACATCCAGTCAAGGAGAAGAATAGCAAGATTTATCAAGCTCCACACGCTCGTCCAGGTAACAACAAGCATCCCACGCCTTTTGTTACCAAAAAATGCCTTTATTGTGGTGGTAAAGGTCACTTGGCTAGAAGCTGCAGATTCCGTAGAAGGAATGAGAAAGCCAATGGCTCGATTATTGCCGTTGTTTTGGAGATTCAAATCAAACCTAACAACAACGGAGCATCTTCTAATGATCCGGGTTGTGAAGTCCAACCTTTAGGCATAAGAAACAGAATTATGACAAGCCAAGTTTTGCCTATAAACGCTCTACAAAGTCTTCTTGTAATCGTCATAATTACAGAAAGGAAAACAACTTTGTACAAGCAAAGACTAGATCTGATGTTCCCAATTGGAGATCAACTAACCTGCAAAAGGATAGTCAATCCAATTCTGTCTCCAGTAACCTTGATGAGAAAGATGGGAAGAAATATCATATTGCTCATAATATTGATAGAGCAATAAATGCCAAAGGGAATGATCACCCTAGTGAGGCTATCCTAAGAGAATTCATGAAAAATAGTGCATTATTTAACCAACAAATACTTGGTATGGTTAAATTACATCATGAAATGCTTGGGTTACAAGGGAAAAACAGGAAAAAGGGTAAGGCAAAGAAATCTAAGCCAAAGACTACTTCTGGTGAAAAACCCAGTGATGTAGTAGTTCCTGTTTTGACTACCAAAGGTGAACAAGAAATTGTTCACTCTAACACAACTTGATTGTGTTTGTGCGGCCTCACCATGTAGTGCCCTTTCGAATGATACGGTGAGGTAAAGCACAAGAATAGGGCACAAACCCGGTTGGAGATTACATAAAGGTATGTTAACATTGATCAAGTTAATATTCATTTGTTTAAAGGTTGTCAAATCCTTGAATATGAATATGTATCTTTCATGTTTCTCTAACTCAACTTGGCTTTAAGAGTTCTTAAATGTACAAGTTGCAAACAAAGTCTATGACTTCTGTTTTGAACAAAGAGTGAATCCTACCGACATGACATTCTTGTTATGTTAGTATGCCTTCTTGGTGTACTACGGTTATAGGATCCAAGTTAAACCTTAATTCTGTATAACGACGGTTCCTGAACCGTTCACAAACAGAAAACTCCTGAGTTCCACAACATCAATTTGTACGCGTACCTTACGTGAACCTCATATTCGATGCATCTGGTCGGAATTCAGTCGGACGTATGGGTTTAACAGATGACTCCTGGAAATCATAAATACGTGGATTCGATCTTAAAAGAGAATATCTTATGTAGTCCAACGTGATCTTTGTTCCAAGGAAAACTCTATTCACACTTATTGGTGAAACTCCATGTGAAAAAGTTAAGCCTTTACTCTAAGAACAAATCAATCCTTGTTAACGCAAGTTTTGTATCTTAGAGGGCAATACATGATCTTCCTGATCATGTTGTGAGTATTGCCAGCATGATTTTATTCATTGATATTCAAGTAATGATTATATTAAAGTCATGGATATCACAAAAGTTATATTACCTTCTTGTTCTAAGAAGAGAAAACTTTTTGTGATCATACTCTTATTTCTTAGAAAATGGCTAAGGAAAGAGATTATTAACAAAGAAAAACTGGATAACATTCAATTGTTCTTGTCCATGTTAGTCTTTGTCAGTTGTTCTTTAATGAATGACACCACACGGGGGAGATTTCTTATTGAACTTGCGCTTAATAACAAATCTTTTTGGGGAGCGTGGATGTGGAATATTGGGAGAAAGTGTATCTATATTTATCCATAAGGTGAGAACTCAGGAATCTTGTTGTTCATATTACCTAAGTATACCATCTTTAAACTTGATATGCGAGTACTTAGCTTCACCTGTTATCATAGGTGTATGAAACCCTAGACTCGAACTACTTTGTCATATTTTTGTGACAAATAGGGGGAGAATACATATGGTTCTTGTTCTTGTGGTGCATTAAGGTGCATAACCATAGGGGGATAACATCATGTGCTTACTTGTTGTGTTTTTCACAAAGTATCAAGTAAGGGGGAGTAATTAAAGCTGAGATCAAGCTTCGTATCAAGAATGAGTAGAATCACTTTAAAAGTTTTGATACACCAACTTTAAAGTTTGCTCAGATTCTTACTCTTACGCACAAACAACATGTGGGATGAGCATACTAACCCACGTAAGCTTAAGCGTACCTTTATAGTTGTTTGAGATGGATATGTTGTAGCTGCTGACTACAACAAGAGTTTAATGAACACATCAAGACTCAAGGGAGAAGTTGAAGAATTCAAGAAATCAAGATACATCTTGTTAGTACTTCGTTGTATATTATTTGAATCCATATGTAAATTGATTTTGTCACTAAAATTGACAAAGGGGAAGATTGTTAGGGCATTGTCCGGTCAAACCCACTAGCGTTGGTATGTCAAGCTAGTTGTCAGTTTTAGGTGTCAAAACTCAATTCTTGATTTAGCCTACTAGAGTTTAGATTTCAGAATTGGGATATAGACAAAGTAGTAGAGACCTTGAAGACGAAGACTGTGAAGACAAAGAAGACATCAATTATTCTTCATCGACAAAAGGTTAGTAGGAGTTATGACTTTATAGAAATTCTTCTATTCTACTTTCTCTATTCTTTCGAAATATAGTCGAGTACTTTAGTAGTGATAATAGCGATTGAGATCGTATTCTTGTCTAACGTGGCCTTGTGTCATGACCAGTGTTTGTTCCCACAAATACCGTGAGTACAAGAATGAATGAGATAGATTCAGTGCCATGTGTCCATTACAATGGTTTGCTTGCAAATCGTTAGTTGGATATGGATGAATCTAAAGGAGTACTCTTGAGCAAAAAGTCCATGGATTATAGCTGAGGACGTATACACGTCTAAGTCCTGGTCAGTCAGAACTTCCAGCGGAATCCAGATTTGACGAAATCTGACAGGTGGACGGTTCGCAAACCAGAAACTCGGATTTCTTCTAAGTTCCAAAGTGACTGAACATTTCGCGAACCTGTACACGAATCCAATGTTGGTTACTTTGCTGGTGTCGGATTTAGTAGGATATTCTTTCAGAATTTCACTTGGGTCAAACTCTAAACTCCTTTATCTCTTAGATGGACTTGTATATCACATAATATCTTTTGTGTTCCGTCTAACGATCCTCAATGAGTCAATAAGATAAGATTATCTCTGGTCTATTGGATTCTATCTTGAAGTGTTTTTGAGCTAACAAAACACTTGGCAGATAAATGATAAAAAGAATTCCAATTGAGATTAATCTCTATTACTTGGTTATCAAGTTTAGGGTTTCCTTAACTTGTGGGACAAGTAATTGATTGCTTTATTCCAAAGCAACCTATCTTATTGAATGCTATAAATAGAGGTGTCTATGGACAAATACCGCAAGCATCAAGCATACGTGAAGGTCCTTAGGGAAGGTAGCGTAAACTCTTTTCACTTCGGTGAATGCTTGTTGTGGTATTGTCATCCTCTATAGGTTGCAGCTCCTCTGGGAACTCCCTACGACTATAAAAGACTTCTCTTAAGACTTGGGAAGCACATGTAGATTGATACCTTAGTGGTTGAAATCAGATTGACCTGTAACCTATCTTTGTTCTTGTCTATTCCATAGTCCGTGTCTTCTGCTATACGGCTATTCAAGAACTGGTTAAGCTACGTAAAGGTTGAAAGGTAGCAACTCACGTCTGCACTAGGTGTTGTAAGACCTAGTTAGCTCCAGTTATACACGTTTCTTAAGTGATTCTTCGTGTATAACTGAGGTAGCGACAAATTTGGCATAGCTTACTCGGTTTGCTTGTCAGCCCTGATTCGTGAAGTAGATTTCCGTATGACCTGGATTTAATCATCCGAAGGAAGTCAACTTGTGTGTGGTAAACTGATAGAGGACAGTTAGACCATACGTCAACAATTAGGTTGCAAAGCCAGTTTTGCTGACACAAGCCTTTGACATCGGTCAAAGCAACTCCTAGGCCTGTAAAGGACGTCAGCTGGGGGAATCAAGTGCGTGACGATCTGTGGGGGATCTAGAGACATAAGGAGTGCGACAGTAGCCAATTCGCTCGGAGGGCTGGAGTTGGTCTCTGCTACATCCCAGATCGAAGTCTTATAGTAGGCTAGCGTTTGTAGTCAGTTTGTACTGGGTGGTGTTCAATTTGGACGAGGTCCCGAGGTTTTTCTGCAAGGCAGTTTCCTCGTTAAATAAATCTCCGGTGTCTTGTGTGCTTTTACTTTCCGCATTATATCTCTGATCATATAATTAAAGCACCAAGTAGTACGTTATTCAATAAATGTAGAGTTTAACTCCAAAGTCCCAACTTTGTAGAGTTGATCACCAAGATCACAACTCCAGTTATTTAGGTTTGGATATTGATTTTTAAGATCGTCCAAACCTAACCATAAGACTCACGAGCCCAAACGAAAAGTTGGTTGTATTTCGGTACCCCTCCTTTTTCAGATGCAGCTGCAGATGTAAACAGTACTTCAGAGCCACAGGGAATTAATGGCGGAAAATAGGAAAGTAGCGCAGAGCAGGAGTCATGCGTCTCATTCACATACAACTCGCCGTTCAGAAAAAAGCGGAACTAGCACCATGGAAGTCTCGGATTCATCAACGAAATATGATGAGAGGGGCAGAAGGAAGGAAATGTTTAGAAAAGATAACGAAGAGTATAGTGATTTAGGAAGGCGGAGTAAGATAGATAAGGACATGAAGAAAGAGCTTTGCCGACTAAAAACCAGGGTGGCAGCATTAAGTGGATCTTCAAAAGAGTCGAAATATAAGGTGGCGCTCTCAGAGGCGAAAAAAACACATTTCCAAGATTGTATCACATATGGGTACGTGTCCAAAAGGTTCTCCATGCCAAAATTCACATCCACCTTTGATGGAACTGGGGATCCCGCACAGCACCTGAGAAGCTACAAGCGAGACTTGGCGGCATGGGTAGGATCAGACCCCATAATGTGTATGGCATTCCCCGCCACACTCAAAGATGAAGCTTTGGCTTGGTTTGACGGGTTGGAGGAAGGAAAAATTAAATCCTTTAGTAAACTGGAAACTAAATTCTTGCGTACATATATTCAGAAAAATAGAAGTCGGCCTGGCGTGGAAAGATTGTTTAACATCAAGAAAAGTTCGGAGACTTATAAAAGTTTAATTCAAAGATGAAGAAAATTGTGTAGCGAAGTAGGAACAACGGTATCTGACAAAGATAAAATAAGAGCATTTATTAGCTCCATGGAGACATCAGACCCAATGTATCAAAAATTATTCTGGGAGGCGCCAAAAGATATGAAAACTTTGAGGGCTATGCATGATGAATGGGTAAATTATGAAGAAATCCAAGCTGAGGAGCTTCGCTTAAAGAGAGAGAGAGTGAGGCAAATTCACTCGATCAATAATTATTCCCTGGAGGAGCAGGAAGAGATAAGAAAAGAGTGGAAGAAAGCAGAGTAGCAGAGGTTGGCGCAAACTCCCTCTTCGGCGATTGTAGTACCTGAAGTAGTAAAGCAACAACAACAAATTACCGCAGAACATCATTGGAATTCACAAAAGAGAGACAACTTTGATGGAAGAGATAAGCAAGATAATCGAGGAGGTAATAATGGCAGAGGTGGACGAGATAATTGGCGAAATGGGAATGGCGATAGAAGATACAATTGAGATAACCGAAAATTTGGTAAGGCAACCAGCTGCCTTTTCAAGACGTTACTTTACCAAAGTTGCGTGTTTCTTATACTGATGCATGGGGACAAATTGAGAGCTCAAATTCTAGAGACGATATCCGATATCCTTATAATAGAGTAAATCCCAGAGTCCCGCCAACTAACACGAATTCCTTTTGTCAGTTCCACCAGTTCCACGACCACACAACTGAAAACTATACTGGTGTGCAGCAGGAGGTCCACAGGTTCATTCGCTTAGGGAAATTCCAGGAATTCCTTGAGTTGCCGCCACCACCTCCCTTCATGGTTCATCCAATTCAAGCTATTCTAGCTCAAGCCCCAAATGTGTATGAGGTAAAAGTAGAGCGGGACTTGTTGGAATTGGACTGTTTTTCCATTGTGCATTCAAAGATCACCAGGGATGAGTTCCACGACAATGTCCTATCCAGAGTGCATAAGCGAGACAGAATGGGAAATAAAATTTGTATCGTCGGTGCTAAACAAGAACCCCTGCAGGATTGGATGAAGGCTTGTGTAGGTTTTTCCGCCGATGAGATACCGCTAGAAGGAAGAAACCATAATAATCCTTTGGTCCTCACTATTCAAATGGGGAGATTCAGATTGCCTAAAGTGCTTATTGATCCGGGCAGTTTGGTGGATATTCTTTTCAACTCTGCATATGAGGCAAAGAAAGCAAAAGATACCAAAATCCCTTCGCCGACGGTTTCCTCCTACAATATTTATGGGTTTAATGGGATTGCGTCTAAGCCTAAAGGAGAAATTGAATTCAAGATCGTGATCTGTGACGAATACTTTTTGAACACTACCCTTTGTATTGTGGATGTTGATTCGCCGTATGCTGCAATCCTTGGAAGACCATGGCTGCACAGCCTAAAGGGAGTACCTTCTACTTATCATCAACGTCTAAGGTTTCCAACACCTAAAGGAGTCGCAGAGTATGTGGGAGATTTGACAGTAGCAAAAGCTTGTAATACGTCGGACATACAAATGCGCGAAAATAGAAAGGCCAGACTGATTGAGAAAAAGAAACAAGGTAAATAAGCTATAAAGGAGCAGGAGATCCAAGACTTCATCGCCGACCCCTCAAAATACGCGCATTCGGTAAACTCAGTAGAAGATTCGGCGAAGCCTGAAGAAAAGACCTTATAGCAATTAAAGGAACCATCGCCGATGGGAGAACCTGAATTACATTTTACGGCGGTGGAACCTACTAGAGATATAAACATTGGCGAAGAAAATGATCCGAAAGTGGTGAAGATTGGCACTTTGTTAAACGAAGTCGAGTCGGCGAAACTACAAGCACTACTCAAAGAGTATGTTGACGTCTTTGCTTGGGGCATGAATGAAATGTCAGGCATTGACCCGGCGATAGGATGCCATAAGCTGGACATTGATCCAAAGATTAGGCCTTTCAAGCAAAGGATAAGGAAATTGGCTCTAGCTTATAAGGAGGCAGTGGAAGCAGAGATCGATAAGACGAGGGCGTCTAGGATCATAAGACCAGTGCAATATCCCCAGTGGATATCGAATATGGTGGTGGTGCCAAAGAAGAACAAGGGATTACAAATTTGCATCGACTTCAGCGACCTCAATAGGGCATGCCAAAGAATAGTTTCCCGCTACCAAGCATTGACCAAACTGTAGACGCTACATCAGGTCATGAGTTGATGTCATCCATGGATGGTTACTCAGGGTATAATCAAATACCATTGGCGGAGGAAGACCAGAAACACACAAATTTCTTTTCCACCAAAGGATTGTTTTGTTATACCCGAATGCCCTTTGGATTGAAGAACGTCAGCGCTACTTATCAAGAAATGGCATAGAAGATGTTTGAAAAATGGATAGGAAAAACAATGGAGGTTTACGTTGATGATATGCTTGTAAAGAGCAAGAAGAAACAAACTCACGTGCAGGATCTCAGAGAGATATTTGATCACATGCGTATCACCAAACTAAAAATAAATCCAGCGAAGTGTGTTTTTGGCGTGACTTCGGGAAAGTTCTTGGGGTATGTGGTCACAAAGAATGGAGTAGAAGCTGATCAAGCTAAGATCAAAGCAATTATTGAAATGCCTTCGCCGGTGACAGTAAAAGATGTTATGCGCCTCAATGGAACTTTGGCGCCACTTAACAGATTCATTTCAAGATTCTCAGACAAATGCAAATTATTCTTCCAGACATTGAAGAAAGGAGAAAAGTTTAACTGGACTGAGGTACATGAAGCTGCCTTTCAAGGTATTAAAAAGTATCTCGCTACCCTTCCAGCGATTCAACCACCTGAGCATGGCGAAGAACTTAGAGTTTATCTCGCTAAAACACCCTTCGCCATTAGTGTTGTACTTGTAAGAACCAAGGGCGGAGAAACGCCTATTTACTATATTAGCAGAATATTGCAAGAGCAGAAAAGAATTATACCAAAATTAAGCAACTAATCTTGGCATTAGTTTTCGCATCTCATCGGTTACGTCCATACTTTCATGCTCATCCAATCATTGTCTTAACTAAGACTCCTAGAATCAATCATGCACAGCTCTCAAAGAGTAGGGAGGCGCTAAATGGAACACGCAAATTGAGCAATTTGGCATCCAATATGAAATACGTACAGCACAACGGTCTCAAGTTATTGCAGATTTCCTCGCCGACTTTCCAATCGAAGAAGAAAAAGAAATAAAGACATCATTTTTTCGCTAGACGAACATGAGAACGAGATGCCAGAACTACTAAAATGCAGTCCTACAGGATGGGAGGTGTATGTTGATGGCTCATAAAATAAAGAAGGAAAGGGAATATGAATCGTGTTTACCTCGCCGAAAGGGGCCAGAATAGTCCACTCGCTAAGGTTGGAATTTCCAGCGACAAACAATGAGGTAGAATACGAAGCAGTTATCCATGCCATGAGGTTACTTATTGAAATGGGTATTAGAGAAAACGTTAGATTGACAAGTGACTCTCAATTGGTGATTCGGCAAATCTCTGGGCGCTATCAAGCATCAGACCCTTCTCTGCAAAAGTATCTTAAACTTGCTAGGGAGTATGCACTGGAGATTCCTGGTATCAAGTTTCGTCACATCTACAGAAAGGATAATAGGCACGCTGATGCCTTGGCTTATTTCATCTATGATGAAAAATCCGGATATTACTTCAATAGCTATTGAAAGAGTAAAACAATCTTCGGTGGAAGAACGAGAGCAAAGGGAGGTATTGGCAACAAGCACAGAAGAGTCAGCGGAAACAGATTGGAGAACGCCGATACGGTATTACTTGGATCGTCTTACGCTATCAGGAAAACATATTTTAGCCCACCAAGTCATTAGCAGATCGGCGAACTATGAGCTTCGAGATGGAATTCTGTACCACCGGTCATTCTCTGGACCGTTGCTGCGATGTGTATCAAGAGAAGAAGGCAAGAAATTACTAGAATCAATCCATGAAGAAGATTGTGGAAATCACAGCGGCCAGAGAGCTTTAGCTTTGAAAGTAAGAATGCAAGGATACTATTGGCCTTGGATGAATAGACGCAAAAGAATATGCTCGTCGATGCAAACAATGTCAGTTGTATGGAAGAAGAATCAAAGCGCCCGCAACGTCACTAAATTCAGTACTGAGCCAATGGCCCTTCGCTAAATGGGGCATTGGCATCATTGGACCATTGACTCCAGGCTCAGGACAACGGAAATACATCATTGTGGCAACAGATTATTTTACCAAGTGGTGTGAGGCCAAAGCTATCAAAAAGAAGACAAGACAGGAAGTATTCTCATTCATTTGGGAGAATATATTTTGCATATTCGGCGTACCGGCGGAAATATGTACTGATAATGGAAAGGAACTCGTTGGCGACAACATTAGAAAATTGCTTGCTACTTACAGCGTCAAACTAGGAAAGTCAACTCCATTATACCCTCAGAGTAATGAACAAGCGGAAGCCACCAACAAGACTATTGGAATGGGGTTGAAGAAAAGGGTGGAGAAGCACAAAAAAGCATGGTGCGAACATTTACATAATGTTTTGTGGTCTTACAGGACTACTGTCAGAGAAGCAACTGGAGCATCTCCTTTCCTACTTACTTTTGGCGCCGAAGCAGTACTCCCATCTGAAGTAATCCTACCAACTACAAAGCATGAGGCATGGGAGAAGAATCTAAATACCGATTTGATTCTAGCAAAGCTGGATGATTTAGAAGAACAGCGGTTGATCGCTCTTACACATATGAAAAATTATCATCGCCGATTGTCTAGAGAATACAACAAGCGGGTGATCCCAAGGGAATATCAACCTGGCGAGTTGGTGCTACGAAAAATTCCCCCGTCTCAGCGAAAGGGATGTAGGAAGTTGGAACCAGTATGGGAAGGCCCTTATATAATCAAAAGAGTAGCTGGAAGCGGAGCATACGTGCTGATTGATGAACATGGCGTAGAACTTGAACATCCTTGGAACGCCAAATTCATCAAGAAGTATTATCCTTGAAAGAAACAATGTAAAAATCCGAAGTCTTGGGCGGGCATAATACCCAAGAGATCTTATTAGCTTATGTAAAACAACAGCGAATAAGATCCGGGGACGTAGGTTTGCTATTATGCGCCGAACCCCGTTAACAAGTCATAGTGTCATTTAAATTTTTCGTTGGGTACTATAACCACAGCGACATCCAAAGCCTAATGGCTTCGCTAAAATAGTAAAGTCATAGTCCAAGAGTATAATACGCTGAGGCAAAAATGCCCACCGTCAGGCTACAAAGCCATTTACTGAGGCAAAAGTGCCAAATGTTTACAAGGCTATAAAGCCATATATTGAGGCAACATGCCATATATACAAAAAACCCTGATCAGGTACCAAGGCCAAGCGTCACCAATAAAAGCATAATGCCACTAATTTATAAAATTAATCGGAGCTAAAGGATCTCATTCCAGAAGCATGGAAGCTTACTTGCTTCATTGAGTGAACAACCTCCTTGTAATGGTAAGCCCGACCCAGAATAGTTGTAAGGCCAGTCGTGTTACTTGTTGGTCTGTAAGTGTTTGGCGAATAAGACCTTACCGGCGGGAGCCACCGTAACATCACTCCGGCGAGAGCCATTGTGTAGTCAGCCTACTGGGCAACCCAAACAACTTATAATAGATCGCCGACGGGAACAAGTAATAATTGCAGCTGGGGTGTTATCCTAGGCTCTACATGAAATTGTTGGTTGCAAGCACATGACTTCATTCAATGGCAGGTTAAGTCTTTGAAGAAAAATATGAAAGTAGTACACCGAATCCGCAAAAGGAAAATCTTACATTAATAAAAATGGTGGAAAACATAAAATCTACATTCTCATTACGGAACTTAAAATGATGGTGATACAGTTCACTACAAAAGAACAAAGTAAAACGGCATAAATACAAGAAGATGTGTTGAAGGCAGCAAGAGGCTAGTTTGTTTCGTCCCTTTCTTCATCATTTTCCTTCTTTTCTTCTTCACATTTTTCTTCTTCGCCTCCTTTCCCACTACCCGTTGCTTCAGCACTTCGCGTTTCATCTTTTGGTTTACCTCCTTTTGTTTTTCTTCTTCATCGACAATTTCTTATTCGCTTTCTTCTTCTTGCTCTGGTTCTTCATCTTCTTCTTCTACTTCTTCTTTTTCTTCATTCACTTCTTCCCCAGCATTTTCATCATCTTCTTCTTCTTCTTCGCCAGACCCAGAACCTTCGCCATCTTAGTCGCAATCCACAACCTCATTCACATCGGGAGGTTTTTGAGCAATGACGTACTTGGCGGGTATCTCGAGATCAAGTTTGGGAAATTCCGTGTTAACAAAATCTTGAACGGCGACGAAGTCCAGTAAAAGCAGCTGTTGGCTGTGCTTAGTTGCTTGATCCCTGAGATCTTCTGAGCCTTGCTTAAATCAGTTTTGAGCTCATCATGGATTTTCCCTAGATACCCAACCTTACTCTCAAGGCCTTCGATGCTCGCCTGGCACTTTTGATGATCTTGGAGTTTGAGGTTCAACTCAGCGATTTGGTTAGGAAACTGGCGATGCTGTTCCAAAGCCTGGTTTAGTCTCTCCTCATAGCCATTGTGATAAGTGAGCTTCCCAGCCAATTCAGAAATTGTGTCGGTACAAAGTTGATGATCCTCGACGATCTTCTTTCCCTCTCTAGCTCGCCCTCAAGCTGTTTGATTCGCTCTGTGTGAGTGTAGAAAATGTCTTTGTTCTTCAAGAGCACTCAAGAAGTGATATCATACAGGAGACTTACCTTAGAAGTAGAGAATGGCGTCAGCAGCAACCTTCAACGGATATCATACAGAAGAAGAAGGCGTCAAAGGGATAAAGGAAAGGTCGGCGTACATCAAAGAAAAGCAAGACGACATATTCAACTCAGCGGAAAAGGGCACGTCACCGACAAAAGCTGATAATCTGGTTGGGCATTTAATGAGGATCAGAACGGTCGGATTGTCAGAGCTGACTCGTTGATGAGTCATTGTTCTTATCCAGTTCAAGATGAGAGGCGCTGAAGTATTGAAAGAGGGACGGCGGTATTGAAGATCGGCGGATGAGGACAAACAGTGTCAGATCCCAGGTTGTTTGTATTAGCTGTAGTCCATTATGTAAAACGCCTATAAAAGGCCATGTAACACAACCAAGAAAAGGGTTGGAAAAGTGAACTCTAGGGTTGATCTTTTGAGAGAGAAAGAACTCCTCCTTACTCTCAAGAGCTCAAATACTAGTGTAGATCTTAGTGGTGTAAGGGTGATTATTATTGGCAAGGTGAGAATAAAGCAATGATTTCATGAATAATATATAACACTTGAGAGTTTTAACTTCTGTTCTAAAATCTGTCCTATGTTTCTGTCTAAGTATCATCATTTATGCTAATAGCGGTTTACTCTTGTTTAATATCTGTTATAACGTGTTTTATGCATATAAGTATGGGTGTATTGGTAAAATCACCTTATGGGGATTTTACCAACTACATTTTGGCGCTAGATAAGGTCTGAACCTGTGTCTTCTTAGATTTTTTGTTTTGGGTTTACAAAAATAAAGGTTGTTTTCTGCACTAATATTGTCCTTAATGATAAATATGCTGCTGACAACTCTTAGCCATGAGTATACTGCTTTAAACCTTTAAAAGTTTTCCCTTTATAGAAGTTTTTGAGTGTGTTTGCTGCTGAAAGGCTTTGTAAAACCACAGAAAAACCTTCCTTTTAAGATATGCTTGGCGTTATTAGCGCGCTAATATTATGTTTAGACGATATTCTCCTTACTAGGAACGGCATAATAGGATTATTTCTTCCTGACTTGCAAAACTAAGGTTGTTGTCTTCCTCTAATAAGGATTATTGGGTTATCAAACTATGAGTTTCAGTTCTTATCTCACAAAGAATGTTGCTTTTGATACGTCACAACAGGTTGATGTTTAGTCATCTTCAAATCTTTATTTCTTTGATAATGTTGTCCTTGTCATTATGGGTCCAGGGTGATGAAAAGATTCTTATTTTAGGTGTGACTCTTGGTATTCAGCATCTTGATAAGCTAGGCTTAGTACTGGTTTCCCTTATTTTATATGTCACAGTGTGATTTTCGAGTTGAAATTTTGTGAAAGGTCATTAGCAAAAACCGAATGTCGTACAAATTTTGATCCATATTGTGGAAAATGTTGTAAAACTTTGGTGTTTTTAATTTTCATGGGTTTTCAAAATTAGGGTTTTTCTCAACTGCCGACAAGATTAGGTCATACCCTGCAAATAGTACAACTACGCCTGCGCTATTTTGTCTATTCTTTACTTTACAGAAATTTCTCAACCACCTCCACTAACCAATTTGGCATTTGCTAACAGTCAAGCTAGCTTAATACTGTCAGGAAGTGCTTTTGTTGTTTTCCACACAGGATACCAAATGGCGACTAGGCGAAAAGGAAGTACGGCGTCAACAAGCAAATCTCCTAAGTTTCCCATATCCGCTCAGTCGATACCTCTTCCTAATCGACACAACCTAAGGAGTTCAGCGGTACCACCGTTAGGTTTTGCCCATGATTTTTTCTTGAGCGGCAATGCAAGTCAGCAGACAACAATTCCACAGTCAGCGACACAGCAGCAGCAGCCAACAATGTCAGCAGTAGAACAACAGCAGACGGCATCAATGCAGACGGCGGTATCGCAACAACAGTCAGCGGCCATGCACAATGTTGTGATAGAAGATATAACTCATTTGGAGGGGATACCAAAAGAAGAAGACAAAGTAAAGGTCCATATGCAAAGCAAAGAAAAAGCTGTGGACGTCGGTACCACTAAGGAAGCAGCAATTGTCGGCGACACTTCTCACGCAGTTGAAGGGTTTTCAAGGGCAGTAGGCGGCAGTCTCAACACCAACGGTTTACTTTCAAGGGCAGCTGGTAATGGTCATATGGTAAACGGAAACACGTCAAAGGAGGTAGAAGGCAGTAGCCAAAAGGCGACGGTTGCTGGAACATCAAAAACAGTGCCGATAGCAATATCAGAAGGAAAAGCCGGGTCTACTAATGCTACAGAAGAAATGTTGAAGATGTTCCTTGAACAGAGCACCATAAATCAAGCCCAGATGCAGTTACAGATGCAAAGGCAGATGGACATTATCCTCAAAAGTAATCGACAATTAGCGGAGCAGCATAAACAATTAATGGAAAGTCGCAGCAGAAGTCGCTCAACTCATACAGTTCATAACACTCAAAAGAGTAGATCTAAGAAGCTAGAAGTGGCAGCATCCACAGTAAAAAAGGAAGAAGGAAGTAAGAAGACCGAAAAATCTAACCATAATGAGGAAAGTTTCGCCGACTCAGGCAAGATGAACGATATGAATGAATGTGTGGCAAGGGAATTGCGCCGCATGAAGAGAAAATTGGCAGAAGTCACAGGCACGCCAAAGGACGATAAATTAAAGAAGGTCATCTCATAGGCAAAAAAGACACCATTTGTAGATCAGATTACTTATGGGAAGGTATCCAAGAGATTCTGTATGCCAACTTTCACATCAATCTTCGACGACACAGGAGATCCATCCCAACACTTACAATGCTACAGGAGAGATTTAACAGCATAGACCGGCTCAGACCCAATAATGTGCATGTCGTTCGCCGCCTCTCTCAAGGATGAAGCTTCGGCGTGGTTTGGCAGTTTGGAAGCAAAATCAATCGGGACATACGCAGAATTAGAAGAGATATTCATAGCAAATTATATTAAGAACAAGAGAGCACGCCCAGGGGTAGAAAAGTTGTTTAATAATAAGAAAAGACCCATGGAAACGTGTAGAAGTCATATCATGAGATGGAGAAAACTTTGTAGCGAAGTGGGATCGGCGGTTTCTGACAAAGAGAAAATGCGAGCGTTTATTGGTTCAATGGAGACAAATGATCCAATGTTCCAATCTTTGTATTGGACCCCGGCGACATACATGGGTGAGCTGAGAGATAGACAAAACGAATGGTTGTCATATGAAGAAATGCAGGAGGAAGAAGATCGCCAGAAGAAAGAAAGAGCAAGGCATGCTAATTCTATAAACAATTTGTCACCAGAAGAGCAGGAAGAAATGAGAAAAGAATGGATTAAAATGGAGCAGAAAAAACTAGAGTCAGCAGCGGCAGGCCCTACTTCAACGACAATTATTCCACAGCATCCACAAGGGCGACAACAGTATCAGCAGAACAGTGCTCAGCAATGGAACCAAGGGAAAAGAAATACTTATGCTGGGAAAGATGATCAAGATAACATAGGAGGTTATGATAACAGAGGCAGATACGCCAACAATGATAGAAGAAATTATGGAGACAATAAAGGAGGATATGACAATCGGCGGCAAGGCAATGGTGATAGAAGATTCAACAACGATAATCGAAGATTCGACGATAAAAGACCAGGATATCCAGATTTCCAAGACGCCACATTACCAAAACTGTGTGTCACATACACTGATGCATGGGGGCAAATAGAAAGTTCGGCGTCCAGGAATGAAATCCGCTATCCTTTTAACAAAGGAAATCCCTTGCATCCTATTTCAAACACTAGTCAATACTGCCAATACCATCAGTTCCATGGGCATTCAACTGAGAACTGCACATGGGTTCAGCGGGAAGTACACAGATTCATTCGCATGGGAAGATTCCAAGATTTTTTAGAGTTACCACCAGCACCGCCAATGGAACCCCAGCCAATCCAGGCTATAACGCCAAAGCCTGAGTTTTTGAAGTGAAAGTTCAACGAGATCTCAAAGAACTAAATTGTTTCTCCATAGTGCATTCAACGATTAGTAGAGATGAATTCCATAATAACGTCATGTCAAGGATTCATAAGCGGGATAGAGATGGTAAAGAAATCTTTAGTGTTGCCATCAAGAAAAGTCCATTATTGGAGTGGATGAAGAAGTCAGTCAGTTTTTTGGCGGTAGAACTGTCACCTGATGCAAGAAATCATTTGGATCCGCTGGTGTTAACCATTCAAATGGGAAAATTTAAAGTTCCAAGAGTACTGATTGATCCAGGTAGTTCCGTTGATATTCTTTTCAATTCAGCTTATCAAGCTATGGATTCCGAAGAAGAACCGGTGGAACCTTTAATTCCTTCTACATATAGTATCTATGGATTTAATGGAATAGCGTCTAAGCCTAAAAGAGAGGTTAAGCTGAAAGTTGTAACATGTAAGACCTTGGTCATGGATACTACTTTCTGTGTTGTGGATGTAGACTCTCCGTATGCAGTAATCCTTGGAAGACCATGGTTGCATAGCATCAAGGGAGTACCTTCGACTTATCATCAGCGGTTGAGATTTCCAACTCCAGAAGGGGTTGCCGAATACATTGGTGATCCATCTACGGCAAAAGCATGCAATGAAGTAGACGTCAAGATGCGCGAAACCAGAAAGGCAAGATTGAATGAGAAAAAGAAAAAGACTAAGGAGTTAGCCAAAGCCAAAGAAATAAATGAAGTAGTCGCTGACCCTAGCAAATATATCCTTTCTGTGAAGGAGGGCGACTCTGCAGCAAATTCTTCAGCAGCATAATTATAGCAGTTAAAGGAACCTTTGCCTATGGGATAACCAGAGTTACATTTCACGGCGGTAGAACCTACAAGAGATATCAACATAGGCGAGGAAGATGCTCCAAAGATAGTAAAAATTGGTACTTTGTTAAATGAAGAAGAGTCCCGGCGGTTAGAAGCACTACTAAAAGAATATGTGGATGTTTTTGCTTGGGGCATGAATGAAATGCCTGGCGTTGACCCGGAAATTGCATGCCATAAGTTGGATATCGACCCAAAAATCAGGCCATTCAAGCAACGAATAAGAAAATTGGCGCCAGCATACAAAGAAGCGATGAAAGCGGAGATTGATAAAATGAGAGCGTCAGGAATCATTAGACCAGCACAATACCTTGAGTGGATAACTAATATGGTGTTGGTTCCCAAGAAGAATAAAGGAGTAAGAATCTGCATCGATTTCAGCGACTTGAATAGGGCATGTCCAAAGAACAGCTTCCCATTACCAAGCATAAACCTGGCTGTTGACGCCACTTCTGGGCATGAATTATTATCTTTTATGGACGGCTACTCTGGGTATAACCAGATACCGCTAGCAGAAGAAGATCAGCGGCACACAGCGTTTTTCTCTACTAAGGGTTTATTTTGCTACACAAGGATGCCATTTTGGCCTCAAAAATGCTGGTGCTACATACCAAAAGATGGCTCAGGATATGTTCGAGAAATGGATAGGAAAAACTATGGAGGTATATGTTGATGATATGTTGGTCAAGAGCAAGGAAAAGAAGAATCACGTGCAAGATTTAAAAGAAATCTTTGATCATATGTGAATAACTAAGCTGAAGATCAACTCATCTAAATGCATGTTTGGCGTCACCTCTGGAAAGTTTCTAGGATATGTCGTTACAAAAAAGGGAGTATAAGCAGATCAAGCAAAGGTTAAAGCTGTTCTAGAAATGCCTTCGCCGGTAACCTTGAAAGACGTTCAACGCCTAAATGGCATTTTAGCATCCCTCAACAGATTTATAGCTCGATTCTCTGATAAGTGTAAACTGTTTTTCCAAATGCTCAAGAAAGGGGAAAAGTTTAACTGGACGAATGACCATGAAGTTGCCTTTCAAGGAATAAAGAGATATGTAGCTACTCTCCCAGCAATCCAGCCGCCGGAACATGGGGAAGAATTAAGGGTTTACCTAGCAACAACATCATCAGCGGTTAGTGCGGTGCTTGTGTGGACAAAAGGAAGAGAGACACCAATATACTACATCAGCCTAACTCTGTAACCCGCTGAGAAAAATTATACTAAGATAGAAAAATTAATCTTAGCTTTGGTCTTCTCCGCTAATCGACTTCGCCCTTACTTTCATGCTCATCCTATCACCGTGCTAACTAAAACTCCTATTGAAACTATTCTTCATAGTTCCCAGAGAGCAGGGCGTTTGCGAAATGAAATGCTCAAATAGAACAGTTTGGCGTCAAATATGAGATCAGAACAGCTCAGCGGTCACAAGTTATTGCCGACTTTCTTGCAGACTTTCCAATTGAAGAAGAAGAAGAAGTTGAAGACATTCCGTTCATGGAAGAGGATCCAGATGAGGGAGTCCCAGATTTACTAAAATGAGATCCAAATCAATGGGAGGTATACATTGACGGGTCAGCCAATAGAGAAGGCAAAGGAATTGGCATAGTCTTTATCTCACCAAAAGGTTCCAGGATAGTTCATTCACTCATATTAGAATTTCCGGCCACAAACAACGAAGCAGAGTACGAGGCGGAATACACGCTATGAGGCTTATCATCGAGATGGACATCAGCAACATCCGTTTAACAAATGATTCTCAGCTGGTCATTCGACAGATCCTAGGAAGATATGAAGCGCATGATAGCTCACTAAAGAAGTACTTACAATTGGCCAGAGAATACGCTGGTAAGATTACCTGCATCGAGTTCAGACATATATGCAGAAATGACAACAGACATGCTGACGCACTTGCATTTATCTCTTCTATGACGGCGGATCCGGAGGTACCGTCAATCGCAATCGAAAGGGTAAAAATGTCGTCAATAGAAGAAAGAAGACAAAAGGAAATTTTAGCGGTAGACACCGAAGAGTCGGCAGAAACAGATTGGCGGACTCCTATCAGATACTACTTAGAACATCTTACCACTCCTGGAAGCAAAATTCTAGCGCATAAAGTTATAAGCAAATAAGGGAATTATGAGTTAAGAGATGGAGTATTATACAAAAGATCATTTGTCGGACCATTAGTGCGATGCGTATCAAGGGAAGAAGTAAGGAAGCTTGAAAGAAATTCGTGAGGGAGATTGCGGAAATCATAGTGGACATCGAGCTTTGGCTTTAAAGGTAAAAATGCAAGGATATTATTGGCCTTGGATGAAAGGTGACTCTGCAGAATATGCTAAGCGGTGTAAGAACTGTCAGTTCTATGCACGAAGAATAAAAGCGCCAGCAGTCTCATTAAATTCGGTATTAAGCCCATGGCCTTTTGCCAAGTGGGGGATTGACATCATTGGGCCATTGACCCCAGGATCAGAACAGAGGAGATATATAATTGTAGCTACTGATTACTTCACTGAATGGTGTGAAGCCAAAGCACTGAGGCAAAGAACGGGGAAGGAAGTGTTCACATTCATATGGGAGAATATATTCTGTCGTTTTGGCGTCCCAGCAGAAATCTGTACTGACAATGGAAAGGAGTTGGTTGGCGAAAATATTGAAAATTTATTAGCTACATACGGCGTCAAGTTGGGGAAGTCAACTCCTATTTATCCTCAAAGAAACGGGCAGGCAGAAGCCACAAATAAAACAATAGGAATGGGATTGAAAAAGAGAGTTGAAGGACACAAGAAAGCCGGGTGCGAGCATCTTCATAATGTTCTATGGTCTTACAGAACCACAGTTAGAGAAGCAACTGGAGCATCTCCTTTCTTACTCACATTTGGTGCAGAGGCGGTACTTCCGTCAGAAGTTATACTGCCAACAACAAACATGAAGCTTGGGAGAAGAACCTCAATACAGACTTAATCTGGGCAAAATTGGATGATTTGGAAGAACAACGGCTTATCGCCTTGGCTCACATGGAAAATTATCACCGTCGTCTGGCCAGGGAATATAACAAACGGGTCATTCCGAGGGAATACCAACCTGGCGACTTGGTATTGAGAGAGATACCGCCATACCAGCAGAAGAAAGGATGCAAGAAGCTAGAGCCAACCTGGGAAGGTCCCTATATCATAAAGCGTGTAGCGGGTAGTGGAGCCTATGTGTTAATTGATGAGCATGGTAAAGAACTTGAGCATCCGTGGAATGCCAAGTTTATTAAGAGATTTTACCCTTGAGGTTACATGTAAAATCCGAGATCTTGGGCGGGCATAATACCCAAGAAATCTTATTAGCTTTTGTAATCTGTAGCAAATAAGATCCGGGGACGTAGGTTTACTTTTATGCGCCGAACCCCGTTAACAAATTACTTTGTCATTACAAATTTTACATACGGCGACAAATATCAAAGGCTCAATAGCCATATACTGAGGCAAAATTGCCATCAAAATTACAAGGCTCAATAGCCATATACTGAGGCAAAATTGCCATGAAAATTACAAGGCTCAATAGCCATATACTGAGGCAAAACTGCCATGAAAATTACAAGGCTCAATGGCCATATATTACGGCACAATCGCTATAAGTCTTCAAAGTTGAAAAATTATACGCTGAGGCAAATTGTCAACATTTTCTGAAATACGCTGAGGCAAGTTGCCAACGTTCTCCGAAATAAAATACGCTGGCGTAGTTAAAGGTGCTTAAGGCACAAGAGAATTACTGTCAATTTTGGAATTACCTGCAGGGCATAACAAAATATTTTGGATCTCAATGATAATAGCTTTGAATAACAGCGGGTCTATCCATTGGAACTATAACTCCTTACGTGTTACTTGTTGATCTGTAAGTGATGGCTTAAAAATATAAAACTCCTGTCATGGTAAACCACCCCACTTATAATAGATCGCTGATAGGTGCGCAAAACACCTATTCAAGAGTACCTAAATCATACACTTTAGTCGACTTAAGCCTCATACATTGTTTATTTTAACCATTTTCTACTTTGCAGGTATTTTGAAATAATATTATTTTAAATGAAGCAAAAATAACTCAATTCATAATTTGGAGTCACATGGAGTTGATGGTGTTGACCACAAGAAGGATACAAGCTCAATGGTGTCGCAAAACAAAGAATTACTAAGGGGTAGACAAAGGATTTGAAGCAGCTGATTGGAATTACTAGAGCACCCAAATAACTCTACTCAGGGCAGCCAAGCACCAGTCCAGAGCCACCATACACTTCAGGGCGCCGGGTTAGAACCAACCATAGCAGGGTGTTAAGGGGTAACCTCCTATCCTTATCAAAACAAACGCAATCCAGATCTATTTGTTTGAAAGTTAAGCTGCAGAGTGGAGAGGAAACTGCGAGGGGCAAGACAGTTAATCGAGGAGAAGGTAAGGCTTATTCAGGGGAGATATCAGTACCAGTGTCTAACCAAGTTCACGAGAAAGTGTTGCTGCCATGAATTTACTGTGATTTGCCGGGATTCACACATGAAAGGATGATTGTGGTTGAGTTGTTACTGCTGTTGGAGGTGATGGTGGTTTGGCGAAGGACAAGGGGAGTCAGACTAAGAAGACAGACAAGAGGAGTAGAAGCCATTGCTGAGTATAGAGCTCAACTGGTCCTGATGTATGTTGATTGCAGTGGTGTGGAAGTTGAATATTTGAAGCCATTTGGGTCATTGAAGATGAATTGAGGGATGAGAAGCTGTATTTGAGATCATATGACTGTTCTGCAACTTGGGTTTTGTTTGATTTCTGATGGGAATGATTGTTTGATTTTGCTGATGAAGAAGAGAGCTCGGTGTTGTATGTGGATTTGGGGAAACTGTGAAATTGAACTATCGATTCTGGGTTTCCGACAGAGTAGAGAAGATGGTAAGTGTGAGGTTCGTACGTGTGGCTTGGAACGGAACTGCCAATTCCGTGGAACTGACAGAGGAACGAGCTGGGTATTGGGCCAGAGCGCGGTTGGGTTTCTGAAAGATATAACGGGTTTAGGAAGTCAGTTTTGAAAAGGTTTTTTTTTGTACGTGATAAATAGAGAGAAGTTTACAGAGACGGGGATTGACGCAAGTTGGAGAAGGGTTCCTGTGCACGCTTCCCGATGCAGGAAAACCAAGGGTTTTGGGCGCGCTTTTCGAGGTGGAACCTTGGGAGAAAGATTGGAGCGTTGCGACGACGGGTTTTTATGATTTCTAGCACTTTCTTATTACTTTCTATGGATTTCAATAAGAACATGAGTAGCTAAATTTCTTTTTATTGGTTGAGGATGTAGTCTTAAATTGCAAAACATGATATTTTGATTAATTATGGGATTGAAAACTTATTCTTTTCATCATCGATATTATTCTACTATGTGGTTGAGTGTATGATTGATGTATTACACTAAGGTTGAATGTCTTTTGATTCAAGTGGCCAATTGAATTAGATTATGTTTATACCTATTGCTAGAATTAGGTTTGGAGATACGAAATAGTTGAAGAACCTATTCATAAGTAGCACGATATGATTATTGAGGTGGTGATAGCTTCGAGAGTCATATGTAGGATATTACCTTTGTTGAATGAGCCATTCATGGTCGTTCATTGCATTGATTAGCCTATTTCACAAAACTTAGTGCTCTTAGAGAGTTGAACTCGATTACTCATGGTGTCGAGTTATTCTCTACGTAGTATTCACACATTCATCGTTATGGTGTGTGATGACATTAGGAAATTTCGGAATATTTTCGCGATGATGTATTCTAGGGCTTTTGATGATGATAGAATTAGTCGATACCCATATATTATTCATATGCATGTTAAGCAATTAAAGATGAACCCTTAACCAATATTCTCCACTCTTGATTACTTCAAATTATTCTTTGCGTCTATTTTCTTGCTTTTATTTTATGTTGCTTTTAGTTTAAAAACAACAACAATTCTCCCCTTTGGTTACTTTAGGATTCAAACATTGAAATAACAAACCATTACCTCTTCGTGGACGAACTTGTTCTTACCTATATACTATATTATTACATATTGTGAAGGTTTAGGACTTAAGTATATTTGTGCGGATTCGACACACATCAATCGCCGATGGGCACACGTAACAATGTTTAATGTAAGGCTGTGATGTGGTCAGCGAGATAACTGTCAGCTCATCATTGAAACCAAGTGGATTTGGTTATGCCAGCGGTAAAAGAAATATAATCGCTTAACAAAATGCAAGCGTATAAAAGTGCCCATACGTAGAATAAGAAAAATTCATTAACAACTTGAAACAAAAAGTTGATGTGGTAAACATACTACATGATTAGTCAAAAGCAAGAAAACCTAGAACATGGAGCTATTCAAATTACACTTGTTGGCTTGATGAAGAACCATCCTTATATATTTGTAATTCAGGGGGTTTCTTGGAATTGTCAACAGCCATGTGAAGATCCTCAATAAAAGTGTTATTATCATTTCCCTTATCTTCAGCAGTGATTACGCCCTTTCCTTTGTCAGGTTGACCGGCACTTTGGCTTTGATCCTCAGTGGCGTCCTTGCCATCACCAACATTAGCGTTTGCACCACTATCTTGATGGAAATCCTCGCCGTCTGGATGTACCTCCTCATCGTCTCCATGGACATCATACTCGGCATCTTCGTCTTCACTACTTTCACTCTCTTCCTCAGAATCAGACCCGCTTTCTACAAGAACAGTTTCATTGGCATTACCCTCATCCCCAGCGGCTGAAGGAGCAGCTTCCATGCCAGGAGGACGGCGGTCTGGACTGTACTCCGCTGGCACGTCTATATCATGCTTAGGACAAAACGTAGCCAAGTACATTTGAACGGCGAGAAAACCAGCCATATTCACATTGGCAGCATATTGTTCTTATTTCTCTTGTGCAGCTTTCCTGGCAAGGTTTAATTCAGATTGGAGGTGATCATGCATCTTCTGAAGCTTACCAGACTTGGAGGATTCAGTCTCAAATTTCTTCTTAAAATCTTGGAGAGCCTTGACTTCATTCTCCAGATTTGTGATCTTGCCGGTGCATTGCAAATGTTCTGTTTCCAGCACATGCATTTTATCCCCACATGATTGATGCTCCTTTACTTGCTCCTCTAACTGGGTAATTTTGGGAGTACACCCTTCATGCTCCTTTAAGGCGGCGAACTGCTCTTCTAGCTGGGATTCAAGATTCTTGTATTTCTCTGAAAATCAAGAAGAAAACAACTTAAACACTGAGGAAACAATAACTTGGAGAATTGATAGGCAGAAAATGAAAACCCTAAGAAACTACCTTCTAGCTCATTAACATACACATGAATACCCTCCCTGGCAACATTAATTTCATCCAATTTACTTAACACTTCCTGATCAGAACAAGGACCCACAACTTGTTTGATCCTGAGCCTAAGAATATTATTCTCTTCATTTAGTTGCCTAGCACGTTCTCCATGGATTTGGGCGAAATCCTTGTGACGTTGAATTTCATCACGAGCGGTATCTCTTTCAGCGGTTCGGCAAACTAATTTAGACGTTAAGCGAGAAATTACGGCTTCCTTATCCTTTAGCTGGGAGGTCATTTTCATATCCTCCACAATACCTTTCTGTTTAGCTTTACGTTCCAACTCTGCTAAGCGGGAAGCGTTATCACGCTCGCTCTTCATCCATTCCACATCCGCTTTAGAAACTTTGAGAAGGTGATCAAGATTTATATTAAGGTCAGTGACAAGGCGTAATTCTTGGCGGTACCATCTAACATTTCGGTCAAAATCGAGTAACATATTACGATGCTTAGCATTAGCGCTAGTCAGCTTGTCAATCTCAATTTCGACCCGCCTTAATTGACTGTCATGATGTTGCTGGCGACCTTATAATATACAAGGACTAAAAGTTGGAGAGAAAGAAACAACGGAATAAAATACTACTCTGGGAAAACTGAAGAAAGTGGCTAACCTTGGAGTTATTTGTGCTCTCCTTTCTCCTGATTATAATAATGGCGTAGTCGATCAGATTCTTTCTTCTCCTTAGATAGCTTCTGCTCTAGTGTGGCCTTCACCTGGCGAAGATTGTCACGCTCTTGTTGTACTTGAGCATTCAGCACAATACTGCCAAGGTTGTGCTGAAATTCCTGAATAGCAGGAGAGATCGGCACATTCAGAAATGAAAATTACCGGCAGAAATGATAAAAGACAAGGCTGAGGCAGTAACTTACAAGGACGGCACTACAGAACTGCTCATAGGGAGTAAGATGAGAAACAACATCAGTAAGTTCAACGGGTTTCAGCGCTAACCCAGGCTCACACATCTTACTCATTGACTCCATATAAAGGGTATTAGAACCTCCTTCATCTTGGGACACCAACTTAGCAAAAGAATCCGCCAACTTGTTCGACGACATTTGGGCCTCCATAAGACTCTTACTAGCGGAATCCCGAGGTAGATTGTTCAGAGAAAGAAGCTGAAGAAGCAATTGGACCGCTGAGGCAGAGGGCTGCTCATCTTGGTCACTTGAGCGGATAGGGGAATGCCTCTGAAGAAGTTGCTCATTAGCAACACCTACATCAGTTTTGGCAGTAGTTTGTCCTGTATTGACAAACTCAGAAGTAGTAATCTGAGGAGTCGTGGGAATTTCCTCATCCACTTTGTCATATTGATGCTGATCCGCAACTTTCACAGATTGGTTCTCTGGGATATGGTCGTCGGCAACATTCGGATTAACCGGTTCATTCTTCTTCTTTTAAGCCAACGTCTTTTTGGTCTTTGGTGGCTTCTCTTTGTTCTTGGAGGTGCCACTATCTTTTTTAGCGGCAGACGAAGCTTTAGGTTCAGCGTCTTTTTTGGGCTCACCAAGAGACATGCCAGGAAGCGTCCCTAGCTGACTTCTCAGCTGAGCAAGATGATCTGTTTGCTGGTCTTTCTTGTTTTTCTTTGACAGTGGCTAAGGAAAGAAAAACCTGTCGTCATCAGTTCCGCTAACAAACAAAGACATATATATATATATACATATATTTTAAGACATAATTAAAATGTTTCTTACCTGAACATTGTCTCCATCTTTTCCTTTCCTCTTCTGGCCTTTGCTTCCCTTGGCGTCTTTCTTCCAAAATTCAGGCTTCTTTACCCAATGACCGTTATCGCCAACAACCAATTTACCATCTTCTAAGAGGTAATGATTTTCCACAGTCCAGCGGACTTTCCAGAATTCGTGCTTAGCAAAAGCAGAATGCTTAGGGAGAAAATCTTTTCGAACAGTGGTTTTCTCCTCATCTTCCCAACCCTTGAGCCAGGGTCCTTCAACCTTGCAAGGAAGGTCATTCCAGTGATTTTAAGACTTGTGTCGGACTGTGGGATTGGCAGCGGTAAAAGTTTCTTTGTCAACATCCCTCGGGAATTTCTTCTCGCCGTCATAGCCTGTCTTTGATTCAATGCGGTATGCCCAAGGTTCACCGGCTCTATTGCTAGGTTTTATCCCATACTGCTCCTTGAAGTTTTTTATATCGTACAACTCGGATTTAGTGAAGGCGGGATTTCTGGTGACATTTGGATAGTTGGTGGTGTCGTGCCGGCGGGCAACCCACTCATACATGATACGAATAGAGTTACTGGAAAGTTGAGCGGGATGCTTATTGACATAGGCTAATATATCGAGAAGAATGGGGTCGGCAGGATCATACCCGGCTTTGATATGACCAATAAAAATGATAAGATTATTATCATTTTGGCCTTTTTGGCGGATGTGATCAAGAAGCAGCGGGTCTTGAGTAGAAGTGACGTCGTCAAGAGGAGTAAGCTTGAAGGTTTTGTTGTCAACATGATGTTTCGCACAGAATTTATTCCAGTCACCCCAGGGACATTTCTTCTTACCCTTTTTGGAGGACAGCGCCTGTGACGATTTATCAGGATCAGACTCGTGTGTTGGAGTCGGAGAAACAGGCTCATAAGTGGAATCGGATGCCATTTTTTAAAAGTAGAGGAGATCGGAAAAAGCAAGAGCAGCCGGAAAAAGGTAGATGCAGAGGTGAAAAATCACCGGCAAATGAGAAAAACAAGACTAAGGAAGAGGTGAGTGGTGGAAAAGGTAGAGTAACAAGTTGAGTGGTGAATCTAGCAAGAAAGGAATGAAAGGAGGCTGAAAATGGTGGTTTGCGACGGTACAACGGTGGCTGACGACAGTTAGGGTTAGGTTTGTAGAAAAGAGGAAAGAGAAGGAAAGAAAGAAAGTTTGGAGAAGAGATAGGGTTGAGGTGAAGAAGGAAAGTATTTATAGGAGAAGGAGAGTAACCGGCTGAGCAAGTTGCAAGTCATAAAGCGTCTCCTGAATTTGCAGCATGCTGCCGTACGTGGAAAGGATGTAACTGCTGAAGAAGATGTGCTCATTTTCAGCGGAAAGGGATTTTCATCTTCGGCGACTAAAGTTTTTGAAGATGAAAGAGGCAAAATGTGAGTGTAGAAAATGCCTTTGTTCTTCAAGGGCACTCAAGAAGTGATATCATACATGAAACTTACCTTAGAAGTGGAGAATGGCGTCAGCAGCAACCTTCAACGGATATCATACAGAAGAAGAAGGCGTCAAAGGGAGAAAGGAAAGGTCGGCGTACATCAAAGAAAAGCAGGACGACATATTCAACTCAGCGGAAAAGGGCACGTCACCGACAAAAGCTGATAATCTAGTTGGGCATTTAATGAGGATCAGAACGGTCGGATTGTCAGAGCTGACTCGTTGACTCAGTGGGATATGAGTCATTGTTCTTATCCAGTTCAAGATGAGAGGCGCTGAAGTATTGAAAGAGGGACGGCGGTATTGAAGATCGGCGGATGAGGGCAAACAGTGTCAGATCCCAGGTTGTTTGTATTAGCTGTAGTCCATTATGTAAAACGCCTATAAAAGGCAATGTAACACAACCAAAAAAAGGGTTGGAAAAGTGAACTCTAGGGTTGATCTTTTGAGAGAGAAAGAACTCTTTCTTACTCTCAAGAGCTTAAATACTAGTGTAGATCTTAGTGGTGTAAGGGTGATTATTATTGGCAAGGTGAGAATAAAGCAATGATTTCATGAATAATATATAACACTTGAGAGTTTTAGCTTATGTTCTAAAATCTGTCCTATGTTTCTGTCTAAGTATCATCATTTATGCTAATAGCGGTTTACTCTTGTTTAATATCTGTTATAACGTGTTTTATGCATATAAGTATGGGTGTATTGGTAAAATCACCTTATGGGGATTTTACCAACTACACTCTGAAAAGAGTAAAATAAGAAGTTAGAGTTGAGGCAAAGGTAAAGATACAGCGAAAAGCACCCTAGAAATCTACCTTCTAGCTCGCTCACGTGCCTACAAGCACCAGTTTGGGCTTCTCTAAGGAGATTTAGATGGGACTCAAACTTAATTGATGGATGAGCCGGAAACGCTTGCCACTTGCTGAAGTTGAGACATCAGTTGGTTATTGAGTTGTATAGCCCTATCGCCATGGATTTTTGCAAAATCTTTCCACCTTTGAATTTCCTGTTGAGCGACATCTCTCTCAGAAATTGCAAGGTTTAAGCGAGAGGCAAGCTTGTCAGCCCTTGTTTTCTCTTCTCGGAATAAAGAACTCGCCCTCATGTGATCCACAATGGCAGTCTCCTTTAGCTTGTTATTAAGTTCGGCTAGCCGGCGAGCGTTATCACGTTCACTTTCAATCCATTTCAAATTGGCTTGGATGGCTTTGAGAAGATTATCAAGGTTAACATTAAGTTCACTAACATAATCTAACTCTCGGCGATACCACTTAATAGTCTTAGCCTTGCCAAACAGCAGATTGCACTGCCTAGCATTAGCATCCGCCAAGTTATCTATCTCGGTTTCAACTCGCTTCAGTCGGGCATCAGAATGCTGTTGGCAACCTTAGAAGGGGCAAGATCTAAGGGTTTCGGCGAAAGTCTAAAACATGAAGAAAAGTTCACAAAGCAACAAAGGACCAAAGGAAGCTTACCTTGCAAACCATTACGCTCGTCCATACCCTTAGCGTTCTCTTTACGCCATCCCTCAGCAGCCTCTTCATTCTCTTTCACTCGGCGATTAAGGTTTTTGTTCTCACGATTCAAAAAGCCGATTCTATCGCTTTATGCCTCAAACGTGTCAATAAGACTCACACAATGTTGAAACCCCTGAGGCAGGAAGAAAAGAAGTCAACAAAGTAAAACATATGTGCAAGAAGAAGAAAGAGATATTAGGAAGATCAACTACCATAGCAGCCATAGTAAACTGCTCTTGAGGAGTCAGATCATGAGCGGCAGAAGATAAATCTCGGGTGTGAGCAAAACCAGTTGTGGAGTATTTCACCATTTTCTCATAATAAAGAGAATTCAAGCTTCCTTTCTCTTCTAGCGAGAGCAATTTAGAGAAAGAGTGAGCAAGTCTGTTAACCACTTCGCCAGTAGGACCCCTTCTTGGAAATCTGGGAGGCCTATCGCCAGGAGGCATCTTGTGCAAGTCTGTGAGAGCACCGAAGGAAGAACGTGGAGCTCCAATCTCACCAACAGGACTGGTAAGAGCAGTATTGGTAGTAAGGGATTGCTTGGGGTTAGCAACATTCTCGCCAAGATTAGTGACAGAGACCCCAGATTCCTGCTCAAACTGAGTTTCCATAGGCTCTGGGTCAGTCATCACTACATCGCCATCCTTCTCCTCTGAGAGGGTTTTCAAGTTATCAGATGCAGATGTTTTTCCCTTGAGATGAATGGACAACTTCTTAGAAGAAGGTTTTGTTGAAGTCGGGGTCGTACTCTTTGGGCGAGTGGAAGCTGGCTGAGGCAAAACTCTAGAAGATTGCAGAGGCAAAGTGTCGCCAGCATTTGCGGATGACTCGCCTTGAGGTGTCTCGGCGGAAGGATTGGCTTTGAGCTTTTTTAATGTTTGGCGAAGTTCTTCCTCAGGAGTTAAGGCGGGAGCATTCTGCGAATAAGATGGCACAACTATCAGATCTTGAAACAAACAGAGGCAAATATAGATATATATTTTAAAATACATACAAATATATTTTTAAAATAAGCAAGACTTAATATGTTTGTTACCAGATCTTCCGCTGTGCTTTTTTAAGACAACTCTAAAACAGATATAGATATATATTCAAAGGAAGAAAAAAAAACCCTTGTTACCTGGTTTGCAGACTCCCCAGTTTTGGTTTCTGATGACTTTCTCTTCTTGATGGTGCTAGACTTCTTGGCAGCAGTGCTAGATTTCTTGACAGCGGAGGGCAATAGTAGCCAATGGTCCTTTGAATCCATATGTATCGTTCCATCAGTAGCTCGGTACTGATTCTCCTCGTCCCAGTTTACTTGGAGAAAGTCATGATCTTTGAAGCACTTGTGTTCTTCAGGAAAGTCTAACCGCTTGATCGTCTTCTCTTTGTCACACCATCCTAACAACCAAGGGCCTTCTAACAAGCAAGGCAAATTGGACCAACCGCACTCGGTACTTTTTCTCGCCGTGGTGGTACCAGTATCTTCCTTGTTATCTACAGCACCAAGCATGACCTCCTTTGGCTTTAACTTTTTCCTGGTAACAAAGCGATAAGCCCAGGGTTCACCCCTTATCGTTGAAGGAAGAATTTCAAACTGCTTTAGGAAGTTTTCAACTGTATATTCTTCAGGAGAAAATAGACCTTCCTCGAACAAGTCTGGATAGTTGGTCTTGTTACTACGACGAAGCTTCCAGTCCACTAAAATGCGAATAGCATTCGCCGTAAGCTGAAAGGGGCTTTTCTTTATCGCCACAAATAGATCGCACATGAACGTGTCGGCGAGATCATACAAAGGGAATAGATTCGCCTTCCCAGCCTTGAGTGTACCGTAAGCAGTCACTGCCTTCTCAGCGTGTTGACCATTCATGCGGAGATCCTCTAGAGTAGTTGGAGTTGAAGCCTTTTTCAAGCTTTTAAAGTGATTTAGCGTCAAGGGTTCAATGAAGATTTTGTCATAGGGGCAGTATTCAGACCATTGCTTCCAGGATGGTCGTGTAGCAGTCTTGGTAGCGGTAGGAGAAGACGGAGACCCAGTTTCATTGGTTGGCGAATTGACTACCTGAGCGGTAGATCTTGTAGGGCGAGAAGAAGTTCGAGCAGTAGAAGCCATGAGCACGGAATTAATAATCGGAAGAAGTTACAGGGGAGATAACGATTAACCGGAAAAGCTACAACAGCCGGAGAAGATAAACAAATCAAGGGTGAAATCGGAGAAAGCAAAGTTTAAATCCAAGAAAATAGTGTAAAACGAAGGCTATGAAGAAGGAAAACTGGATAAAATAAGGATTTGAGGAAAAGCAGTGATGATTGAAGTAGCAGCAACAGTTTTCCAGCAGGGTTTAGGTATAGAGAAGTTGCAGAGGGATTTTGGAGGAGGAAGAAGTCTGGAAAATTTGAGAAGATGAAGTTGAAGAGAGAGAAAAAGCCGGTTTTATAGGGTAGAAGGAGAAGGCGAACCGGTGACGCCGATTACTGGTCATAAAGCAAACCCTTGCATGCGTGACGTGTGGCTTAACTGAATCAGAAGTGGAGAAAGTGGGCGCGGCATTTTCGGCGAGTTAAGAAAAATTTCACCCCCGACGATCAAAGATCTTGGAGATGAAATAGGCAAAATGTAAGGGTAGAAAATGCCTTTGCCTGATAATAGCATCCTAAGGGCGAAGGTGTATCAGAGAGACCACTCATAAGAAGCATGGAATCACTGGTAGAAGCGTTGGGCGAAGCACTCCACAATATGACGTACCAGCAAGACACACAGAATGAGCTAGCGAGCAAGGTAGTATCAGCGAGAGTAAGGGTGTCACAGCGGAGGTAGTTGATAAGTGGTTGAGCATTTATAACCCGTCAGAACGGATAGATTGTCAGAGTTGACTTGTTGACTCAGTGGGAACCTCGTCAGCAATCCTTATCCTTAAGAAGACTTGCCCGCCAAGATCGAATAGGGGAAATACTACCTCG
>JAJJMA010138452.1:0-11909 GCA_023529015.1 Papaver nudicaule
TCTTGAATCATAATTTTAGGGGTGAGCAAAAGACCCAAAAACCGCCGACCCGATCCAGTTCAACCATTTTTTGCGGGTTGGGTGTCCAATCCGCCAAAAGATGGGTTGGACGTGGATGCTATTTCTGGAAACTACTGAATAGAGGTTCGGTTGCGGTTGGAGTGGTCAAACGTCCATGGACATCCACACCCGCTAGGATTAAGTGATTTAGGGAAATTTAATAAAAACCTAGGGATAATTTAGTAGGCTTTAGAATTCTAAAACTTTTGCACATTTAAATTGGGCAGTTGTAAAATATGTTTTTTCAGGCTGTTATGTATATTTTACCGTCACTTTTTTGTATATGAAGTTGTGATGTTGTACAAGAATTTGACACCTTATGATATACTACATCCGTCCCTTATTAATTGAGCTATTTACTTTACATTTAAGTCTATAAATAGCTCAAATAATGTGGGACAGAGAGAGTATGTATGTAGGATGTTTTGGCAGTATACATGTTTTGCACAATGTTATCCTCTTGTAATAAGTTTTAACTACGTAAGACTCAGTGTATCATCCGCACCCAATCCACGCATCAGTGCATCCGTTGGATGCAAATCCGCCGGATGTTAGATTGGATGCGGATGTCAAATCCAAAATCCGCCAGATATTGGGTGCGGTGCGGATGAGGCAAAAACAAGCCCAATCCGGTCCATGCTCACCCCTAATAATTATAATTTCGGTTGTAAAGAAAATTTAATTTTTGCCTGTCATATAAAAAATTTAATTGACGAGCTTGTTGTCCGCTTAACAGAGCTCTTTCATTTTGTTATAGTTGATATCTTCAAAGGATCAACGGATATACTATATTTGGAGATAACATGTCCAAGAAATAAGACTTTTTTCTATCTAGAAATTACACTTGAACTTCTTACCATACAACTTGTGTTATCTTAGAGTTTGCAGCACCATCCTCAAATGTTCTTCTTGGTCTATCATCAATAAACACTACCAAAAAATTGTTCACAAAAAATTGGAAAACCCAGTTCGTCAAATCTATGAACACAATAGGCGCATTTGTTAACCCAAACGACATCATAAAGAATTCATATGCAGTTTTCCGAATCGAAGATCAATTCATGGTACCCGGATCGAGAAATGACATGATTCAGTCAGCTGGTTAAATAAATCACCAATCTTCGTTAATAGGTAATTACATTAAAGCTCACGATAAAATCAAATACTTAACACAATAAAATAAGTAAGTAATTTTTTTAAATCACAAAATTCACAAGAAAAACATTGTATTTTTTCCCAATCAATTTCTTATGATCCTGGTTTGATTTATGATCTTAAAGCTGAAGATTATCTTAATTTCTTACACGCATTGGATTACACCCCTGCACAAATTCGAAGTTTGGTGAAGAGTAATTTTACTTGTGATTTCACTAAGAAGTATAAAGTTGTAGATCTGAATTACCTTTCATTTGGGGTGTCTTCATACAATACTGGTAGTTGTGGTTCGACTCTTGTTGTTACACATACACGTACCTTGACAAATGTGGGTACTCCAAGATCGTACCAGGCTTCGTCAGCGATCACTACGACAGGTCAGGGTAAAGATGTAGTTAAAATCTTTATTGAGCCTGCTACATTGAGTTTCAGCAAAATGTATGAAAAATTGAGTTGCAAAGTTACCTTTACTATGACTACAATGCCTTCCGGTACAAATGTTTTTGGTCGTATTGAATGGTCCCATCGTAAACACACTGTTGGTAGTCCAGTTGCAGTTAGTTGGAATTAGAAGGGGGAAATTGACACAGTCGGAAGAAATGGTGGTAACTGTATGGCTTAATTTATTTTTTGCCGATGCGTTTTTTATTAGTAATTTGGTCGATAAATTAATCTTGTTCCTAGTAATATCATTATTATTGTGCTCATTAAGATTATTTGATCAAATACCTGCAAGAAAACTATGAAATACTGAAGTAATTCAGATTTCAGAGGGTTACAGTGGAAAATATACGAAAGAGGATATTAGGAAATGAATATGCATATACAGTAGAAACTCTTTAAATTAATACTCGCTAAGTTAATAATCTCTCTAAAATAATAGAATTCGTTGTACGGAAGTGGGTTTTAGGAAATGAATATGCGTATATACTCTTTATTATTTTGATTTGGATTGTTGAAGCAATGATGATTGAAAAGAGAAGGAACAAAACTTTTACTGTAATAAGTTCTTTTATTCTACTCTTTAGATTCGCTTTATCTTATTTGTTTTTCTGTTTATTTTACATCTCATTTAATTGAACCATGGTGTACTGCACTGACGCGCGGGAATCAGTCTCGTGTTCGCGTCTGACCCGTGATGGACGCGGGACGCGGCTACGATACGGTAACAACGCGTGTCTGACTCTATCACGTGCGAGTCTCATGCTTTTTTGGTCAGACACGTTTTCTGACTCGTACTTTGACGCGCATTTTTTGAATTTGGACGCGTAAACTATTAGCCATATCTAAGATTACTCATCTAAGATTCTAAAAAACTCTCTCGACTTTGTGTGAATGACTGAAACCCTAGAGGGAGAGGCGGGAAGAAAAATCTCTCAACTGAAAGACTAAGACTTGAAGAATCAAGGTTTGAATCCAAATTTTTGATTGATTTTCTTCATTCGATTGTATCCAAATTTAAGAAAGACAACATACTTGATAGAGTGAATCAGAAACTCATTAAAAAAAAAAATTCAATCACTTTTCCAACATGCATCACAGAAAGAAATTAACAAGAATTGAATTTTTAAAAAATTAACAAGAATAGAAATATATAAGATGATAATATATATACACCCGTTGAATTACAAATAGAGCAAAGAAAAACCTAAGGGAAGATCTTTACAACTTTGATCTTCCTTAATATTATGGGTTTAATTAATGATTGTTACGAATCACTTGAAAGACAATATTCAAAAATTTCACCACTAGCAGCAAATGTCTTTTCATTGAACTTCTATACTTTACCAAACCGATGGACGAAAAACAGATATTGGTTTAGGTAACACATAAGTTTGCTTTCTTAATGTTAATGGAAGATCAAGGTGGAATATGTCACTGGAAGATTGTAAGAGAGAGATAGGCAAGGAGGCGGAGAACTGAGAAGAATAAGTTTATGCGGAGAAGAACTTGCTAAGTCTTTTATTTGAATCCAAAGTATCATATATGCCCTCGTAGTACACGTTGCACATGCAAATATTGAAGTGCCACACGCGGCCAGATTACACTATTAGCAGTCCCCTACCGAAACACTCAGCTTACATCTAGCATACTTACCCAGCCCTCCCACATTGCACGTATGTATGGCACAACTTGCTCACAAAATTTAACCTCTATAGTGTAAATTCTTAATTCTCTTCATATAATTTGGACTATAATTATGATTTTTGGTTGTTAATATATTAGGATAATTATATAATCCTACATAAAAATATTAAAAAATTTAATGTATATAAACGTGTCCGCGTCCTGCATTTTTAAGACTTTATTCGTGTCCGCGTCCGTGTCGTGTCGTGTCGTGTCCGCGTCCGAGTCCGTGCAACCCAGACTAAAAATGCAGCTAGTTACATGTATTTTTTTAAATCACAAAAAAAAACATTTATTTTTTTCCCAATCAAAAAGAAATAAAAAAACTTTTCACCTCCACGTAATTACATAGAAAACATAAAAAATATTCTTAATACATCAGATCCTTGATAAATGAGTTTTCTTGGGACGGGAAAAAGTATTTGTGTAACGAAGTAATTTATTTATCATGAATATTTATTTATTTAGATATCAATTTATTTAGAAAAGGTACAAGTAAAACTTTAACCACATTGAAGGCTTAGAGTCTGAAAAAACATAGTATTACTATTTATTATTATTATTATTATTATTATTTTTCGGTAAGTATATATGTATTTAACGTATACTACAAACTATATATAGTTCTAAAATCTTATACAATATAACTTCTATAAAAAATAGCTTTGGGACCGAGAAAATTTATTATTTTAAAGAGATATTATTTTATCGATAATATAATAAATTATTATTTTATAGAATAATCTCTAGTTTGAGGTGGAACAATAATTGATGACCATTATTTAGTACATTATTGACTAATTTTATACTCCTCTTCACCGCGAGAAGGTTTTCTCCCATATTTAAAACTCAGTAAAAATATTTTATATAAAAGTAAAAAAAATTTTTAAGGCGGTTTAGGTACTTGGTTGACACACACAAGTGTGCCTTGGGCATCAGGGATAGCAATGTCTTTTTACAAAGAAAGGTATTTGCCCGTGCCGTAGATGGCACATGATTGTTAGATTCGTATATTTGTTCTCCATATTGTTTCCTCTGCCTCATAGCACCCGATGTTCAAGACCAACATTGCCTTGTAAACCTATCTTTGTACACAGTCGGACCCATATTTGATAATGAAACCTGCGGAAGCGTTTAACCAACAAATAAAAAGACAATCTTAATACGCCAAGAACACCAAGCACACACAATCAAGAAGACAAGAATTTAATGAGGTTGAATCCTCGGGGAAGGAATAAGCGATTTTATATATTGTCGTACAGTGAAAATATATATAAAACCCTAGAGAGAATAAGAACTTCTAGGTATATCATCTAGGTTCTCCCATGGGCTCTATTTATATGGGTTACATACTTACCCCCTAAGTTAGGGTTTCCTAACTTGTCTACAAAGAACTCTAAGACTTAGCTCCTAAGTTCCTAGACTTTAGGCATAAGTAAACTCGTTGGAGTTTATCTCGAAAACTCGACCCACCCAAGTTTAGTTTATCTTAAACTCTTACTTGGTGGACCAGACCCATATCCAACAATTCTCCACCTCGGATCATCCATTCATGCATGAGACGATCAATAGTTATAACCACCTCCATCTTCAAACGTCGATTGCACCACATGGATGATCAGACCACTGACTGCTTACATTTTCTCCGTAAGGAATCAAACCTGACCGTAGTTCACTTATGAGGCCTTGCTAAAAGGCCTCCACCAGGTTCCTAAGAACCTTTAACCCAATAGGGTCTCTCACCAAACAGGAAGAACATGGACCAAGTTCGAGCAGTGTCGAAACTTGACTCCGGATACTACTTTAGTCAACATATCAGCTGGATATTCCTTGGTATCGATCTTCACAAGTATAATGTCTTCTTCTTCAAGAATCTCCCGTACAAAGTGAAATCGAACATCTATATGTTTGGTCCTTGCATTTTGCACTTGGTTCTTAGCCCAAAATATGGCACTAATACTATCACAATACACAGGAAATTGATCCTGCCACACACCCAAGTCATCAAGCAACCCTTGGAACCATATAACTTCTTTAAATGCCTATGTCACTGCCATATACTCTGCCTCCGTAGTTGAGAGAGCCACAGTAGACTGCAATATCGATCTCCAACTCACTGGTGCTCCTGCCAAAGTAAACACATACCCTGTAGTCGAACGTCTCTTGTCCATATCACCAGCAAAGTCAGAATCCACATAACCAACACACAACTGATTGTTATTGTCTTCCTTCACAAACTCCAAGCCAACATCATTTGTACCGTAAAGATACCTCAAAATTCCATTCCACAGCTTGCCAATGTCCTTTACCAGGATTATGCATATTACGGCTGACCATACTTACTGCATGTGAAATGTCAGGCCTCGTACACACCATCGTATACATCAAGCTACCAACATCATTAGCATATGGTACTTGGGACATATACTCTCGCTCTTCATTGGTACTAGGAGACGTTTGAGCATTTAACTTAAAATGAGCAGCAAGGGGAGTACTTACAGGTTTAGTTCCTTCGCAGACACCAAATTTCTGTAACACTTTCTTCAAATATGCCTCTGAGACAAACAAACTCTACCCTTCTCTCTATCACGTTGAATCTCCATTCGAAGAATCTTCTTGGCTTCTCCCAAATCTTTCATCTCAAACTCAGACGACAATTTTTGGTTCAAATTATCAATCTCTTTCTTGTTATTCGATGCTATCAACATGTCATCGATATACAAGAGAAAATATATGAAAGATCCATCTTGTATTTTCTTGAAGTACACACACTGGTCATAGTTACTTCTTGAGTATGTTTGGCCAATCATAAACTGGTCAAATTGTTTGTACCATTGTCGAGGAGACTGCTTCAGTCCGTACAACGACTTCTTCAGTTGACATACCCAATCTTCTTTTCCAGCAACCTCAAACCCTCTCGGCTGAGACATATAGATCTCCTCTTCTAGATCATCATGTAAGAACGTCGTCTTCACATCTAGCTGAACTAGGTCTAAATCATATTGTGCTACCAAGGCCAACAGAATACGAATTGACGAGTGTTTCACAACTGGAGAGAACACCTCGTTGTAATCAATTCCTTCTCTCTGGGCATAAACTTTCGCAACTAACCTTGCCTTGTAGCGTATTTTATTCTCCAAGGATCCTTCTTTCTTTGCATACCCATTTGCACCCAATGGCCTTCATACCGTTCGGAAGTTTCATAAGAATCCAAGTGTCATTCTTGTCAAGAGACTCCATCTCCTCTTTCATTCCAGCTTTCCATTCTTCACACTCTACACTTTATATAGCTTCCACATAAGTGTTTGGAGTACCATCTTCAACAATTGGTAATGCATAAGTTACGAAATCATCTAACCATCCAGGTTTTATGATTTTCCTTCTTTGTTTGATGGGTGTTAAAGTCTTCGTAACTGTAACTTCTGTATTATCTACTGCTTCTTGTTCGTCTTCAGTAACATCGTCACTATCATTTGGAACATCAGTAGTTACTTTCCTTATTCAGAAGTAGGATCAATAAATATAGACTTAGCTGGACTTGGTAGAACTGCATCAAACTCCACCTGCTGCAAAGCTTCACTGGTACTGGTGCTTCTGTCCTCCACCTGCCGAGAACCCGAAGACTTCGCCATAGACATCTCATCGAATGTAACATCTCTACTCATGATCATCTTCTTCTCAACTGGATTCCAAATTTTGAATCCCTTCACTCCATTTTTCATACCAATAAAGATCCCTTTAACAGCACGGCTATCAAGCTTGTTTTCACTTACATGATACCACGCAGGGCAACCAAAGATATAAACTAAGTCATAATCATAAGCTGGCTTACCAGACCACTTCTCCATATGAGTTTTTCCTTCCAATGCAGCTGATGGCAACCTATTAATGAGGAAGCACACAAATGTACTGCCTCATCCCAGAACACTTTACCTAATCCACCATTAGATAACATACATTGTACCTTCTCCAGTAGCGTACGATTCATACGTTCTGCAACCCCATTTTGTTGCGGTGTCTTCCTAACTGTGAAGTGCCTCTTTATCCCCTCATCCTGACATACTTGCAAGAATGGATCACTCGTGTGCTCACCACCATTGTCCGAACATAATACCTTTATCTTTCTGCCAATTTGGGTCTCAGTTGCCTTCTTCCACTTCATAAAGACTTCTAGGACATCACTCTTATGCCTCATGGTGTACACCCATACGCGCCTAGAATAGTCATCAATGAACGACACAAACCAATACTTCCCTCCCAATGATGCATTCTTGGAGGGACCCCAGACATCTGTATGAACATAGTCAAGAACTCGACCAGTCTTATGGATTGTTGTGCCAAAGCTTGTTCTTGTTTTCTTGCCCTTAATACAATGTTCACAGAAGTCTAACTTGCAGGCTATAACACCCTTTAACAGATTCTGTTGAATCAATGCATGTAACGACTTCTCACCAGGATGTGCAAGTCGCATATGCCATAACTTCGTGGTCTCTTTTGCTGCACTCTTATTGTGCTCAGAAACTGACACATCTCCAGTTATTGCACTACCTATCAAGTAATACAAAGTATGATGTCGTGTGCCCTTCATGATTACCAAAGATCCAGAGATTACCTTTAGAATATCGTTCTCCGCTATTAGCTTGAGGCCTTTTGCTTCTAAAGTTCCGAGTGAAATCAGATTCTTGTTCACATCAGGTACGCACCTGACATCCTTCAGCTCTCTAACCATTCCATCATGCATCCTAATTCGAACATTCCCAATTCCAACTACCCTGCAGGTATTGTTATTTCCCATTCGTACTTCTATGTCAAATTTCTCAAAGCTCAAGAACCATTCACGATGTGGGAAGATATGATATGTAGCTCCAGAATCAAGTACCCATGTGCCTTCAGCAACAACACAAGCTGATGGTGTCACAGTTGGTGAGAAATCAGAAGCATCATCAGATTCTTCACTTGCCTTTGCAATGTTCACCTAGGTTTTCTTGTTATCTCTTTCTTTCTCCTTGCACTTGGTACAATCCTTTGCCCAATGACCCATGTCATGGCACCATGCACACTCATTCTTATGCAGCCGCGCTCTAGACATAATACGCCCTGTACTCTTACCACGATAACCAGATTTCTTCTTCTTGTCTGTGGAACGACCTCTTGCATAAAGCACGTCATTGTCTGCTTCATATGCAATTTCTTCTCGATTCATCTTCCTGAACTCCTCACTACGCAACGCAGTTGTGACATCTTCATATGTCAGCTTCGACTTGCCGTGCATTAAATCTTTAATCACGGGTTCATAGTTATCAGGAAGAGAATTCACCAGACACAAAGCTTGTTCCTCATCGTTTATGACTTCATCATAATTAACCAGATCAGTAAGCAGTTTATTAAACGAATACAGATACCCTGTCAGTGTTGCACCCTTCTTCATATTATAGCGATACAAACTTCTCTTAAGATGTATCCTATTAGCCACGTTCTTCACCAAGTACTCTTTCTCTAGCTTTTCCCAGAGCTGAAGTCTCGTGCTGATAATTAACTCTTACTACTTTTGCAAGACTACCTCTAATCGAACCAAGACATAATTTATTCAACTTGTTCCATTGCTTATCGGTCAACTCCTTTGGTCGATCTTCTAGAGCCTTGTGTAGGTCAACTTGAACAAGTCCATCCATTACGTCTGTTCTCCATAAACCAAAGTTATTGGTTCCAGTAAACTTATCAACCTTGAGTTGTGAGTATACAATATTTCTTCCTTAGTTTCATTACCCTTAGATGTAGTCTCCTTCTCGGTTTCATCCGACGAATCAACCATGACTCACAAATATGATAAAAACTGAACTTTGAGATTAAAAATAACTCAAACTTTCAGAAAATACCTTTACTGCAATATTAAGAATTTCTCTATCTCCAAGATTTGACACCTGAGCTCTAGATGCCAATTGTTGCGCTAAAACCTGTGGAAGCGTTTAACCAACAGCTACAAAGACAATCTTAATACGCCAAGACACCAAGCACACACAATCAAGAAGACAAGAATTTAACGAGGTTGAATCACTAGTGGAAATCGTGCGTTTTAGTTCAGTAATAAACTGTACTATTTTCGTTTATAGTACAGTTTTCAACTGCACTCCCAACTGTGCTAACTTTTTTGTGCTATTTCTAAAGCACAGATTATATTTGAGTTATAGATAGTACAGTTTAATTCTGTCCTTATAAAGTTCAGTCAGAAACTGTCTTTTCACTTCATTTTTATAATAAAAGAAATTGCTTCAATCAGCAAATCTGATTCCTGAATCAGTGATTGACTCAGCTGAATCAGTCAGCAGATCTGGTTGGGCTGTATCAGAGCTGACTGGGCTGAAACCATGAAATGTGACAAATCTGAGAAAACTCCCTTTTCATTCATTTGTCACAATTCAATTAACACTTGATTCATTTCACTTTAATTCATTTAACATTAACACTTGATTCATTACATTTTAATTCACTGAACATTAACACTTGAACATTGCCAGTAGCAGCAGTTTTTGAATTCATAAAACTTAAAACATAGCGAGCCAAACCTTCCATAGCCACCAAGTAGAGCTTTCAGCACCGCCTGTTTGCACTAAAGAGCTTCGACTATCAAGGATTTCAGCGGTAGGCTCTGCTTCATCCAGTGACTGGCATGACAACGAAGCACGATTTTCTCTGACTTGATCTCCATCCAACTTACATGTTCTTCTGCATCCTCACACCCTATATTTACATGCTCCTGTACAGTTCAGAACTAACACTTAGGATTAAGATACAAGGGATTTACAACAATTACACATATATTATAATGTATGTCTATATACACGAAAGCTAGTTCTCAAATAATAACCACATACAACAACAAAAAATCTCACCTACTCCGATGACTTCAGGCAGGAATAAGTATCAGTCTATAAATACAAGTTGTTCACTATATTTTTAGGTACTGTACAACCACTAACATAGAAACAAACGAGAGTTTAAGTTTAACCCAACCTCAGACGATTCCTGCAAGCTTGTGCTCATTCTCCACAAAGGAAAAAATTGCTTGCAAAGTAGCCGAAATCCCTGCCAGCTTATGCTCATCTTCATACCTTCAAGTATTGTAACCATGAAAGTCAAAATTTGCAATGAGCCAACCATGGCCTAAATTCACAAAAAAAAAAAAAAAAAAAAAAAAAAAATCGACAAGAAAAAAGGCATGGATAGTTGCATTTCTAACTACACTAGCAACCTCGTTCTATACATATAGACATAAACATGATTCACAAATGAAACAGAGGTAATGATAATAGAGATGAGGGAAGGAAACTCTTTATTTATACTTTTCTCAATAACATTTCGCACCACTATGGAAACTCTAACCACTCATTTACTTCAATTAATTCTAATACATATTTCAGTGGATATCATAGTTTCTTCATTACTTAACCAAACTGATCATTCTAATAGTGGTTAGATCAGAACCACTCATCCATATTCTTATCAATGGTTCAGATCAGTCCATCCTGGTGATCTGTTTGCTTTACTGAGATTGGTCGTGTCTGTCCAGCCTGTCGTCCAGTCTGTCTCCCTACAGTTGTCAAGGTCGTACAGTTTATTCTGTTTTATATATTTGTTTTTCTGTTTTCTGTCGGTGTGAACTGTAGAGAGTTCTATCCTCTCATTTGCTCTGTAACTCTGATCCATTAATGGATTCTTTAATTCAATTTCATTTCATCATTTGATCATCACTATCTGTGATTATAGTATGGTATCAGACTAAGAACACATCTGTTCTTAGGTTCGATCATCTTTCATTTCATTTCCGCTGCTCTTTGATTTCGTTTTCGGCAAATCTTGATCTGTTTTCTATCAGATCTATCCTTTCTTTTTTGTTAATTTGTTTATGATTCAAGAATTTCCTTCTGTAACCATGGCTGATTACGAAAATCCGACTGCAAATTCATTCTCTACTCTTTCCTCTAATCAACTCAATAACCTGGTTCATTTCAAGCTTAATGAAGATAATTTTCTCACTTGGAAAAACATTCTAGATCCAGTAATACAAAGGTATCGATTGCGCAAATATCTTGATGGTTCTTATCCATGTCCACCACAATTCACTTCAGCAAGAAATCAAAATAGTGGAGTTGTCAATCCTTTGTACACTGAATGGCTTGATGAAGATGCTACGATTCGCATGTGGTTAAATGGAATCATATCTGATTCAGTTCTTCCCTATTTTTCAAGATCGACTACATCACATCAATTATGGACCAGTATAGAGGAGAGATTTGGCAGTTCTTCAGATACACATGCACTACATCTCAGAACAAAGCTCATGGCTATGACTCAAGGTGACAAATCTACTCCTGTTTTGATTAAAGAAATTAAACTTTTAGCAGATCAATTGGCTGCTACAGGAGATTTTGTATCTGATAGGGAATTAGTTGCTATTACACTTAGAGCATTGAATTCTGATTTTATTCCCTTTATTACTACTATGAGACACAAAACACCTAGAGTCACTTTCATAGAATTACACAATAGTATGTTGAGTGAAGATGTTG
>JAJJMA010138481.1:0-15063 GCA_023529015.1 Papaver nudicaule
TGGAATTTTGGTATTCAGCAAAAATGACGAGGTAAATGGTCTCAAATTCAAGAAATTATCCTATTATATGATACCTAAGAGTTTTATCTACAAAAGTAGGGGCTGATCATGAAAAACGGAGGTCGTATGAGTTTTTCGCGATGATTTCCGTACAATAGTGCAAATCTGAAATAAAAGAAGCAAGGCACTCACCGTATTAGGACTCGACGCCTCGCGAAAGGATGAAGAATTATCAGTCCTCTCAAGTACCTCCTGATCTTCGTCATCTACATTTGAAGACTCCACGGGTTCGTTGTCTCCTGGATGACTCGCCTACAGAAAGAGAACGTAGGGATGAGACTCTCACCGACAATACTATGGAAATGTAAGAACCTCTACAGTGTTGTGAAACTCATTACCATCATATCAACGTCCTGATCATCAACGGAAAGCTCATCTACTACCGGCTGAGGAACATACCCTCTAGGAAGTCTCATCCTAGGTCCTTCCCTTCTAGTACCTTTAACAGGAGTTACGTCAACCAACTGGGGACTCGGAGCTGGACTCACCTGTGGAAGAACAACAAAGAGTAAAAAGATGGACATTTAGCAACGAAGAGCGGACTACAATCAAGTTATCGTACCTGAGGGGGAACAACAGGAACACCTCGGCCAATGCTCTGACCGCTGACAAAGTTGTGGATAATTTCGAGAGTGCCATCCCAAAACCTATGATATTCGGGAGTCATCCTCACGGGTCTGTGAGAATTAATGAAGGTGAAGACACGGTCGTGATGAAGAGACACATCAAGAGATGCACGTAGAACCTCCGCAGAAGGCATGGGAAGCAGCTTTGCAGGAACGTCTTGATCAAAACCCATTACTCTCGCCGCCCGGTCAATATTATAAGGCATCACCACCTCTTCCTCACGGAAGAAACCAAGGATATAACCAGGAGTGCTACTATTAATGAAGATAGCATGTTCATCAGTAAGACCGTTCACTCCTTGAGGTCCCGACTGTATCTCAACACTAGGCATGTCCGTGAAGGTCTTAGGCTGAACAATCTTGGGAGAGATAATGGTGTACCATGGACGAAAGTTGATGTTCCTCTCATCATCTAACAAATCCCCCAACGTCAGAGAAGTAATAGGTTTGTTGTTGATCCATTACAAAATTTGAGGACTTTCATCTGACCCTTTGCCCAAACGGGGAGCGTTGGTAGGTCTATGGTTTTGGTAATACTCCCACAGCACCGCCTGGAGGAACGAGGCGTTCACAAAGGTACCAACTCTTTTAACACCAGGAGCTGCCATGTCTCCGACGAAAGCCCCAAGATGAGCATATTAAGAACCTAGAAATAGGCTACCAATAGGTAAACTCTGGCCATGAGAAAGAAGAACAGCTAAGGGAACCACATGAAGCTTCAACGTACGAACGGGATCATCAACGAAAATATCTTTAGACAACCAAAGCACGAGTAATGCTGCAATACATATGGTGTTATGAGGATCATTACCCGTAGGGATCGAGCCACCTATATACCAATGACGAGTCTACGCTATATAACTTTCACTCGCAGTAGTCTTGTCAACTTGTAGCTCTTCAATTTTCTCGATCAACTCTGCAATCATCCTGTCCTGATCTGATGTATAGCTGTTCGGAATGTTACCTTGGTACAAGACGGCAACCGCCTCCAAAGGGATATCGAATTCGCCCCAACTCATCACGAAGGTACTGGTCGTTTTACACCAACGAAGAAGGAAAATGACGATAGCACCAGCATTTATGCTTATCCTCAAGCTCCCGGTAGCCTTCACCGCGTAGAAGATACCCGCCCGATCTAAAATTGGCCGGACTTGCTTTTTTGTCAAGATAAATTTGTACCAAGCGCAGCATTGAACCACGGGGAACTGTGGAACTTTGAAATCAACAGGCACACCAACACATGCCTTAGACTCTAGACGGAACCTGATAGTCTCACCCGGCACCACTGTGGAGGAGTCATCAAGGTCTCCCCGATTCAGAATAAAACAAGCAGAGAAGTATCCACGCTTAACGAGCACATTCGGGTTTCTAACTATAGGAGCATACGAAAAACCATCGGTACACCTGGGAGTCCTAGCAGCAGTATCACGGACAGAATGATGGCTGGAAACTGCCTCTTGATCACCACCATGCTTTCTCTGCAGCACACGAACGATCTCAAGTAAGCTGCTACGCATACTCATGCAGATGATAGTAACCACTTTCCCGATAACATAAATAGTTGTGTATATGCACGTACTATAACACATGTGCAAAACAATATGTATGCAACGCCATGGCCACGAAACAATGGCGTCATACCCATGGCGCCACAAAAAGTTGACCTTGGCCCTTGGACAAGGCCATGGCGCCACCAACTTGTCTCAGTCCTATATATGGGCGTATATATAATGAAGATATATATATATATATAAATAAAATAAAATGAATATGGAAAACCCTAGGTTACCTTGTTGCTCCTCGTTGTTGCTCCACTAGACGACATGATGAACAAGGATTAACAAGAACAATTAAAGAGAATAAATCAAAAAGAATGAGAAAAATACTGCTCTGGCAAAACCTTTTATCTTCTCTGTTGAAAGTTTAACCTAGGCATGTGTATATATATACATAACTATTAAGAGTCATAATACCAGTAGGACTCCTAAAAAAATAAATAAAAAAAACACGCCAGCCCTAGGGCCGACACTGCAAGAACTGCGGCGCCACAATGGCGCCGCGTAAAAAAAAAAGGGGGAGTACACTGACTAGGCTTTGGCCACCATGGAGCCACGGCCATACAATTTGGCTACCCTTTCTCGCCACGCCATGGCCTTTCCACGGTTATGCCCTGGCCATGGTGGCGCTCATTATAGCGCCACCCATCCTACCTCTCTCTCTCCTCCATATATATAAAATAATAATAATAATAATAATGTGTACTCTTGCACACAAGCTCACCATCGACTTTGATTTACATTCATTAGCACTAAAGTTCAATCTTTTATAGATCTCTGTTAGTATTGAATAAAAACCTAAGGCCGTTGGAATTGCTTTCACCATCCAATGCTTAGCATGAAACATTACTGTTCCACACTAACCAGGGGACTTAATGTAGATGGTGAAAAATGGAAGAGGGACAAAAATGTAAAACGACTCTCTAAAAATGCCTTGCCAAGAGGCAATTGCCTAATCAGGCACATCTCTATAGCTCAGAATACAACCTGTTCTGCAAGCTGAATATGCTCTATATGAGTTCTCTCTTATAACTCCCGGTGGAGAGAATAATATCATAGTGGAATGCTAAATAACCCCACCAACTCATAAAACCACCAATTTATTTCATGTCGACATAGCCTTGAATTCCTCGACATCAGAACTAAATTGCTCACTGGTACATGGTGGAGAGTTAACAGAGACGCATCCTCATGGATTTCCTCTTAAAATACGACTCGATACCCAAGTCTCAATGAAAACTTTAGAAACATCGCGGCTCTAGGCCTGTCCAGAGCTCTCTGAGAAGTATATACAACATCCTATACACACTTAGGCAGGCCACAATCTAAACACAGAGTGGCTTCATATACCATGGATAAGCATGCCATGACCTAAAATACGCCATAGCCCAAGCGCGCAAACATGTCATAATCGAAGTGGCGTGGCCTAATTGCATCACGAAAGATTGGCCTTGGCCAATGGCCAAGGCCGTGGCCTCAAGACCATGTCGCCATACTTATGGCGCCACAAAAGATTGGCCAAGGCCGTGGCCACAAGACCATCGCGCCATGAGCATGGCGCCACAAAAGATTGGCCTTGGCAAAGCATGTAGACAAAGTAGTAGAGACCTTGAAGACGAAGTCAAGGATTATAAAAAAGACATCAAATATTCTTCATCGACAAAAGGTTAGTATGAGTTATGACTTTTATGAAAATTCTTCTATTCTATCTTTCGAAATAGTCGGCTACTTTAGTAGTGTTATAGCAATTGAGATTTTGTATTCTTGTCTAAATAACCATAAGTTATGTGAGTATTTATTCCCACAATACTAAGGTTACAAGATGCATGAGATAGATTCGATGCCATTTCTAGTGTATTGGTTTGCTTGCAAATCACATGTAGGAAACAAATGAATCTAAAGGAGTACTCTAGAGAAGAGGCCAGTGGATTATAGCTGGGGGCATAATAACACGTCTAAGTACAAGCCCAGCCCAAAACTTCCAGCGGATCCAGTTAAACCCTAATCTGGGAAACAGCGGTTCACGAACCGGTTCGTGAACAGTGACTCCGAAATTTTCTTCTGAGTTATAAAACGTCAATCCGTACACGTACATGTATGTGAACCATAGATTCGATGAATTTGGACGGAATCCAGTGGGACAGTTCCCGAACCGTCCAAGTGAATATTCTGCGGGATTTCACCAGGTTAAACCTCTGACTCCTTTATCTCTTAGTTGGACTTGTGCTTATCAGAATATCTTTTGTAGCCCATCTAACGAATCTCAATGTGTCAATAAGTTAAAGATTATCTCTGGTCTGTTAGATCTCTATCTTGAAGTGTTTTTGAGCTAACAAAACACTTGGCAGATAAATGTTTAAACATTTCCAATTGAGATAAATCTAGGGTTTCTTTGTGTGCAAGCCAAGTAACGGGTTCGTTTACACGGGCACTTGCTAACTTGTAGGTTAAGAAACTAGTTGCTTTATTCCTAAGCAACCTATCTTATTGAGTCCTATAAATAGGGGTTAAAGAACGAAAACCACAAAAATCAAGCATACGTGAAGTGGCTCTGTGGAATTGATCGTAAACTCTTTGCTCTTCGGTGTAAGCTTGTTGTGGTATAGTGATCCTCTATTAGGTAGCAGTTCCTCTGTGGGATTTACCTAACGACTATAAAGACTCCTCTTGAGAGTTTGGAAGCACAGGTAAGAGATAACGTACCTCTGCGGTTGTTATCAGATTAACCTGTAACCTTGGTAACCTGATCACGTTCTTTTTTATTCTACGGTCCTTCTCTTCTACAATAAGGCCATTCAATAACTGATACGTTAAACACAAGGTTGAAGGAAGTAACGCACGGCTGCACTCGGTGTTGTAAGACCTAGTTATCTCCAGTTGTATAAGTTTCTTAAGTGTTTCTTTTTACAACTGAGGTAGAGACAAGTTGGGCATAGTTTATTCGGTTTACTTGTCAGCCCGCGTTTGTAAGTAGAATTCCGTATGACCTGGAGCAATCCGAAGGAAGTCACTTTGTGTATGTCAAACTGAAGATGACAGTTCAAACATACAGTTGATAATTGAGGTTGCAAAGCCGGAATTATTGACCCAAGCCTTTAACAGCGATTAAAGCAACTCTTAGGCCTGTAAAGGACGTCAGCTAGGGGAAGTGCGTGACGATCTGTGGGGGATCTAGAGACGTAAAGAGTGCGACAATAGCCAATTCGCATGGAGGGCTTGAGTTGGTGTCTGCTACATCCCATACCGAAGTCTTATAGTAGGCTAGTATTTGTAGGCAGTTTGTACTATGTGGTGTTCAATCTGGACGAGGTCCCGAGGTTTTTCTACAGGTCGTAGTTTCCTCATTAAAAAAATCTCTTGTGTCTTGTGTGCTTTACTTTCCGCATTATATTCTCTGATTATATAATTAAAGCAAACACAAGAAGTACATTATTAATAACCGTCGAGTTGGTCCATAATCCATCCAGGGGATTTGCCAAGATTTATCTTGAGTTGGACCGATCCCACTCCGGTTATCAGATTTGGATATTGATTTTTGAGATCGTCCATATCTTACCATAAGACTCACGAGCCCAAACGAAAAGTTGGTTGTATTTCGATACCCCTGATTTTTCATTATGGAAATTAGAACGAATAAATTGTCAGAGTTGACACATTGACCAAGTGGAATCATCGTCTGCAATCCTTATCCAGAAGAGATCAATCGGTGAAGTAATGAGGATGAGAAGGAAGCTCGCCAAAGTAATACTACAACAAATGAAGACAAAACTTGTCAGAAATGTCGCTATCACTCTTAGTTGTTCTCCACTATTGTAACTCGCCTATAAAAGGCCCCAGACCCCTCAGTTGAGAGGGGTTGACCGATTTGTATCCAAAGTTCAGGATATAGAATTGTGATGATTTATCTCGCTAGCATCTCTTGTTCTTGTGTAGTGAGTATTGAGAGTTTACCAAAGACGAGAGACTTGTAACCCTAAATAATTTCTAGTAAAATCCTTAGATGTAAGCCTCATATTTGAGGATGAACCAAGTAATCCTTGTGTCTTGTTTGCATCTTTACTTTATATGCTTATATACATCATTCACATGCTTGTTAGATAGATTCAGTGGGTGTGTTGCATAATCCATCCATAAGGATTTTATGCAACTACAATGTACTTTACTTTAATTTGCGCATTATATTTTATTTATCATTTACAATTTAATATAGTACTTGTAAGTGAACAAGCCTTTCACTATCTTGTATTGATTCTCGTTGTGTGTGGATAAATCAGTTACGAAAGAGACTTTGCTCTTGAGTTCTTGGGATCTTATAGGTTATACAAAAAAAATTGGTGGTGTACTCGGTACCTTCGTCTTTTCATACTTGTAACACACTATAACCCAAACTTTGCTTATTGTAGCCATAAATTACCATGTGAACTAAAGATTTCCAAGAGCCCCAAAATCAACTATGTGTCCCAAATGCTGCTTATTGATTTGAAATTTGGCTCATGACCAAGTCACTTAATCCCGAATGTACGCTCCTCGACCTTAGATTTTTCGATTCAACCTATAATTAATTGTCCCATGACTCAAATATTAAGTCAAGACTTGTGATATGAGATGAAGAATGAATGCTTTTATCAGGACCGGGTCCAAATAATGCACCGGAACGTGAAATTCTACATGGGTAAAGGACTCTTGATATTACACATGATTGGTCTGGAAGTTTCAGTCTTTAGAGCAATTGCAATCATGGTGTTATAACACCAAATTTGGAATAGCGGATTGGTAGTCATAGCTCCACCAAAACACCAAACCCAAAATCACCAACTTTTCGCACCAAATATAGTGTAGCGAATAGGTTTAGTGTGGGGATAGTGGGACGTGATTATAAATCACGTTAGTTACTTAATTAACGCACTCAAAAATCACACCACAATGAAAACGTGAATCAAATTAGCGTTGGGAGGAGACACGCAAAAATATATCACGTGAAGTTGAAACGTAAATTAAAACAATGTTTCGCATACGTGATTTTAAGTCACGTTGTAGGGGAAAATGTTATATATAAATACGTTAAGGAGCTACGTAAATTTAATTCACGTTAATAAACACCTTTACTCATTCAAGTATCACATTTATTTAAAAAAAGTTGAATAAATATGTGTTTGTAGTAAAACGTGATTTAACTTCACGTTTTGTATCCTACGCTATTTAAATCACCGTTTTAGCTCAAGTACAATTAATTCACGTTGAGGTTTCTTACGTGAAAAACAATCAAGTCTTATTCCCGAATTAAAATTACGTTTCAAAATAGGTTTAGTGTAATGGCTGTGAAATATCGCACCAAATCCCAACTGTATACCCAAATTTGGGTTTTGAGATTTGGGTTTATAGCGCCAACGTTGTGTTTGCTCTTACCCATCCATAATTAGGATAATAGATTAGTGCACTCATTAGGACCAGCTGAGCAAGAGGCAAGTGAATAGTATTTACCACCCATCTAGATGTCGCTCTTAGTTCTTTGTATCGGCAACAAAAATCAGCACATAATATGGTTCTACATTCAATGAAAGCAAGTTCAACCATACGGTTGATTGTTAGTGGAGGAACATGCACAAGTAAATCCACTCTTAGGCCGGTTCCTATAAAGGCTAATAAATCAAAGGATTTGCTAGACTAGGTGGACTAGCAAATTCAATCCCCCACTATGAAAAACTAGCAAAATTTGATAAAACTAGTATATTTTAATTATCTAGTGGGTCCAAATCAATAAAAAATATTAAAAAGGTAGATAATGTGTTTGGTGGGTCCTTTATAGATTTATATATTATTTGTTGGACCCGTTTTAAATTAAAAATATTTTTAAAACTAAAAGGTTTGAGAGATAATAGGTAACCGATGGAATTTCCATCTATGTCGATGGAAAAAACATTGACCGATGGAAATTCCATTGGCCGATTGAAAAACCATCTCACATGGCAAAGTTGCATTTCTGAAAGTTTGCCATGCCATTTTCCTTATTTTCTAGGTCCATAGTGGACCAAAATAACCAAAATCTCTTGTTTGGTTATCCCATAGGAAATGGCCTTATCAATGCTATTGTCCATTTAACAAGACAACTGTTAAGATCATTGCACTCACAGGTGTAGTTGCTTTTAACATCTGTGGTGCAACCATTCACCACGAACTTGCAATAACTGTGTACAAAGCTCAATCTTATAAAAATTTGGACCATGAACAATTTAGACGCATGCAGAAAGATTTTCAAGATACCAAATTGATTGCAATTAATAAATACAGTATAATTGGTAGAAAAAAATGAACTTCGATGTAGAGATATGTTTGCAAACAATGAGCATTTCAGAAATGTTTATGTCGTACTCGTCGGTGATGTATGGCAATTGCCGCATTCTTTGACACTTTGTTGTATTTTCAAATCGGTGATTCTCAACTCCAAATGTTAAGATCCTTATCTTACTCGTTATTCATTGATTGTGTCCGACTTGAAAATGTCTTCCGACAATCAGGAGATGAAGAGTCGAAGATCAGAGAACCTCTACTATGACTCAGTGATGGAAGGTCTACTTCTACAGACTGGGAGTTGTTTGGCACTCGAGATTTTTCAATGTTGACAGCCGAAGAAAACAACAAACTGAGGAATGCTCTTTGTCAGTTTCCCACCAACTTTGAAGCGTCCAAGTATAACCATGAATGCCCTACGGATCAAGGTAATCTCGTTGCACGGATTGTATCGAAGAATAATTTTGAAGCAGCGAGTCGTCCAAAATCTCATGAAGCTAAAGGGTTAAAAGAGGTTTTGTTGTTGTCAAATTGAACAAGGGTGATGCAACGGAAAAACCTATCTATTATGGATTGGTTAATGGTTCAAGAGGAGTTTTCATGGACATTATATAAGAAGATGGGGAGAAGTCGGCTACACATATGCCAATTGTTGTGATGGTGGATTTTTATAAATATATTGGCCCAATATTTCAGGAAGGATCAAATGTAATTCCAATCACACTAGAACAACAAGCTGGAAATCAACTCTGGGAGTGACATGCATAGACTCAGTTGCCACTTATTTTGTGTTGGGCAATCACAGTTCACAAAAGCCAGGGATTGACATTTGACCAGGCCGTGGTGGATATATACGGACAGAGAGTCTGGGTTTGACAGTTGTAGAATTATCTCGTACAAGAAACTGAGAGACTTTCATTTAGTTTTATGTTCGATTTTGGGAGAATTGCAAAAAATGGTGCATGCAAAGGTCTCTCAGACGTAAAGAAGAGGAACTATTGCAACATTTATCAAGTGCAACATTTTATATAATGCCTCCGAGTAATCTTTCTCTCACTAACACAATGTTCTTGCTCAGTATAGTGTTTACGATTTTGTTAGTTACCTACCTGTTTGAGATAATCTTTGCAACACGATTGTGGAAGCTTTATAAATTGAGTTCATCTTTAGAGTCTAGACTTCCTGTAATTGAAAGATCTAAAGAACTTGTTTCGATTTATGTGTTTGTGGTTCAATTACATTGAATTAACATTACATAGATACAAATACAAAAAATGTTTGTTTTCCTCTGCAGCCCCTCACCGTGGCAACGGTCATCTGGTTATAAGATTCATGTAAAAATGATAACTGTACTTTTAATAAGACATAATGAAATACCCATTTTATGAAGAAGAAAAAACTATCTTTCTAAAATAAGTTAAATTAAAAGATCTTTTTGAAAACTCCAAACATTTATCCAGCGTTAGATTATGGACTGTGTCAACACTTGTTTGGTACAAGATCTTGGAATCTAATCAAGTCGTACAAAATAGAAGGAGCGGACACCCAGTACACCACCAACTTTTTTATGTTCGTGAACCTATATGATATTCATTGGACGACCTTACAAATCAATATCCAAGTACAACCTGAGTTGATATCTTTACATGAGATCTGAATTCTCACAAAGATAATCTTTTAAAATCTCAAAAGAGATTGAATTCACTCAAAGGTTGACAACGTACGTCTTTTGAATTACTTTAATTATGTCAATCAAAAGAAATATAACGGGGAAGTAAAGTAATTCACGACACCAAAATTTTAGTAACGAGAAAACTGCTATCAAATAGAAAAGCCCCGGGACATCGTTCAGTTTTGAACACACGTTGCTAACACGAGCCTACAATAAGATTTCAGACTGGAATGTCGTCGAGATCGAATTAACCCTCCAAACTGGAATATCGTCGAGATAAAATGCAGATAGGCTCCATCAAACCAGCGACGGACTACAACAAATTCAGCTCTGGCATATTATATTATCCATGTATGTATGTACACCTTACCTAATGCATGTCTATACACATTATCCTTACCCTCTGTATGTTTGTACACATTATGCATCATGTCAAACCATTTTATGCCCTTATGAAGAAACTAGTCCGAACCATTTTTGAGCGAACATTTTCAGTCCCATATCTTAAACCTCGCAGAACTGTTCACCCCAATCTTTTGGCTCATCTGGTTCGAATCCTAAACAAGGTGTCCTATCCTTAGATGCTGGGTTCACTGGATCCGTCCAATCAACAACGTATGCGGAGACTCTTCTTTTAAACTTTTATTGAAATTCATACCTAACTTGATACTTGTTGTTAGGGCATTGTCCGGTCAAACCCACTAGCGTTGGTACGTCAAGCTAGTTGTCAGTTTTAGGTGTCAGAACTCAATTCTTGATTTAGCCTACTAGAGTTTAGATTTCGGAATTGGGATATAGACAAAGTAGTAGAGACCTTGAAGACGAAGACTGTGAAGACAAAGAAGACATCAATTATTCTTCATCGACAAAAGGTTAGTAGGAGTTATGACTTTTATGGAAATTCTTCTATTCTACTTTCTCTATTCTTTCGAAATATAGTCGACTACTTTAGTAGTGATAATAGTGATTGAGATCGTATTCTTGTCTAACGTGACCTTGTGTCATGACCAGTGTTTTCTCCCACAAATACTGTGAGTACAAGAATGAATGAGACAGATTCGGTGCCATGTGTCCATTACAATGGTTTGCTTGCAAATTGTTAGTTGGATATGGATGAATCTAAAGGAGTACTCTTGAGCAAAGAGTCCATGGATTACAGCTGAGGGCGTACACACGTCTAAGTTCTGGCTAAGCCCAGTACTTCCAGCGGAATCCAAATTTGACGAAATCTGACAGGCGCACGGTTCACGAACCGGTTTGCGTACCAGAAACTCAGAAATTCCCTGAGTTCGAGATGGCTATTTTATTCGCGTACCAGTACGTGAACCTGACGATAGTCATCTTGCTGGTATCGGATTTAGTGGATATTCTTTCAGAATTTCACTCTGAGTCAAACTCTAAACTCCTTTATCTCTTAGATGGACTTGTATATCACATAAATATCTTTTGTGGTCCATCTAACGATCCTCAATGAGTCAATAAGATAAGATTATCTCTGGTCTGTTGGATTTCTATCTTGAAGTGTTTTTGAGCTAACAAAACACTTGGCAGATAAACTTAAAAAGAATTCCAATTGAGATTAATCTCTATTACTTGGTTGGCAAGTTTAGGGTTTCCTTAACTTGTGGGACAAGTAATTAATTGCTTTATTCCAAAGCAACCTATCTTATTGAGTGTTATAAATAGAGGTGTCTACGGACAAATACCGCAAGCATCAAGCATACGTGAAGGTCCTTAGGGAAGGTAGCGTAAACTCTTTTCACTTCGGTGAACGCTTGTTGTGGTATAGTCATCCTCTATAGGTTGCAGCTCCTCTGGGAACTCCCTACGACTATAAAAGACTTCTCTTGAGAGTTGGGAAGCACATGTAGGAGATTGAGACCATATTTGGTTAATCGGATTAACCTGTAACCTTGGTAACCTGATCATGTTCTTGTTTATTCCATAGTCCGTCTCTTCTGCTATACGGCTATTCAAGAACTGATACGTTACACACAAGGTTGAAAGGTAGCAACGCACGGCTGCACTCGGTGTTGTAAGACCTAGTTAGCTCCAGTTATACAAGTTTCTTAAGTGATTCTTCGTGTATAACTGAGGTAGAGATAAGTTGGGCATAGTTTACTCGGTTTGCTTGTCAGCCCCGATTTGTGAAGTAGATTTCCGTATGACCTGGATTTAACAATCCGAAGTCAACTTGTGTGTGGTAAACTGATAGAGGACAGTTAGACCATACGTCAACAATTAGGTTGCAAAGACAGTATTGCTGACACAAGCCTTTGACAGCGGTCAAAGCAACTCCTGGGCCTGTAAAGGACGTCAGCTGGGGGAATCAAGTGTGTGACGATCTGTGGGGGATCTAGAGACGTAAGGAGTGCGACAGTAGCAAATTCACTTGGAGGGCTTGAGTTGGTCTCTGCTACATCCCAGACCGAAGTATTATAGTAGGCTAGTGTTTGTAGTCAGTTTGTACTGGGCGGTGTTCAATCTGGACGAGGTCCCGAGGTTTTTCTGCAAGGCAGTTTCCTCGTTAAAAAAATCTCTGGTGTCTTGTGTGCTTTTACTTTTCGCATTATATCTCTGATAATATAATTAAAGCACCAATTAGTACGTTATCCAATAACTGTAGAGTTTAACTCCAAAGTCCCAACTTTGTCGAGTTGATCCCCAAGATCACAACTCTAGTTATTAGAGTTTGGATATTGATTTTTGAGATCGTCCAAACTTAAACCATAAGACTCACGAGCCAAAACGAAAAGTTGGTAGTATTTCGGTACCCCTCCTTTTTCAGTTGGTATCAGAGCGGGTGAACACATTAAAGACGTAACTGTCTGTGTTTATCTAGGCTTGTGAGTAATGGATCAAAGCGTAAGAGCTTGTAACGTACCACCAAAGTTCGATGGCACAAATTACCTATGGTGGAAGACTGCAATGACTTCGTTTTTGCAAGCCCGAGACTTCAAAACTTGGGTTATGTCGTAAAGGAATATATACCACCAACTGTTGAAGTTGATGGTAACATAGCGGTTTATGATGATGTGGAAACACTCGCCGCCAAGCAAAACTATGATGGGCTTAATGCTATCATTCATGCAGTTAAACCTGATCTCTTCCATCACATAGCTACATGTGAAACCTCTTACGAGGCTTGGAAAAGATTAAGGAACGTATTCAAAAGTAATACATCAGAGAAAGAAGATAGACTTCAAAATCTCATGTCTGACTGGGAAAACCTTCGAATGCTTGAGGATGATACCTTTGAGGAATTTAATCACAAATTGTCTGAGATAGTAAATGCCTGTCACACCTATGGTAAAACTATTCCGGAAAGGGACATTGTGAGTAAAATTCTGAGGTCGTTACCATCAAGGTACGAATCCAAAAAGCATGCCATCCAGGAGATGCATGGCTTAGACATAACAAGAAGTGACCTTGTAGCTAAGCTAAAGATCTTCGATCATGAGCGAAAAGATAACCCAAAATCTATCGCTTTTGAGGCTGTGAGCACTCCGTGCACCTCCTCACCACAGAAATCGTCTTGGGCTGATGAGTGCGAAGACCCTGACGATGAAGAAGTGGACACTGAACTGTCTCTGATAACACAGCAGCTGAAAGATCTTCTCAAATCTAGAAGAGACATGCAATTCAGGGGTAGAAGACCCTTACCAGCTTTGAAACCTAATCCTGACAGGGATGAGGATGATCTAGCTGAAGTGCAATGTTTCAAGTGTCGAGGCTTTGGACACATGAAAGACGTTTTCCCTAGTAAGGAATACTTCAAAAGGGATAATGCTCTCTCCGCTCGATTCGATGATATGCCTGACCAGCATGAATTCGAATTAGATCATGGAGAAACTGCTTTAATGGCAGGGACTTTAGATGAACGATCTAAACATGATGAATTGAAAAACATTTTAATTCATCAGTTGATCGACAAGAGCGAGAACCTTGTTCAAGAAAAATATCAGTTAAAATCTGATCTTGAAAAGGTAGAGAAAACCCTTCTCCTGAAAGATCAAGAACTTAAGAAATTAAGTGATGATCTCTCCTCGACTTTATCCCTAAAGGATAAAGAAATTGATACCCTAAAGGATGATCTCCAAAGGCTATCTGGTAGCTCAGATAAAGTAGCAGCAATGTTATTTGGTCAAAAAGCCTTTGGGAATACCAATGGATTAGGGTTCAATAGTAACACATACACCAAGAACAGTACTTTCATAATGGCTGGATCCAGTCCTCCATCTAATGAAAAAACATAAAGGTGTACCTGAGAAAGCTAAACCTCAGGATAAAAACTCTTCCAAGAAATGCCAGTACTGTGGCAAATCTGGACATGTCCAGGGAAGGTGTCGGCTCCTTAAGGGAAATAGGAAAGTTGTATACAAGCTTCAAGACGATATGGATAGAATGAACCAAGCCCTGAAGCAATTCAAGGGAGCGTTGAAAAACGTGGAAAGTTCAAGAGGAAATGACAAGGGTAAGAAAAACTCTCAACCCGAATCAGTCTCTAGCAACCACTCTACAATCAACACCTCGTGTGAGTCTAGTACTCACACTCCAACTGTTTAACCGCAGTTAGGGGATGCATCCTCACACTAAGACTTGTATATGTGAGGCATGCAGTTGATATCAGGAATTCATTCCTGGTATGGTGGTTGTTCAAGTCACTAGAAGAAAACATATTTTCAAGTTGAGATTACTCCATGAAAATTTTGTTTCTGACTGATAAAGTCTGTCCGACAGACTTCTGGAGTTTTTGGTTTGCGAAGCGGTTCACGAACCAGTCTGTCGCAAAAATCTGGAAGATTCCCTTAAGTCTTTCAGATAAACTAAAACTCACTCCTCTTGAAAGATATATATATAT
>JAJJMA010138483.1:4818-20199 GCA_023529015.1 Papaver nudicaule
CATAATAGTACTAGCATATCTATTTGATTGCATTAGCAATAGATATAGGTTGCATCCGTTTTTGAATCTATGCAAACTGTTTCAAAAGTTAATAACTAGTATGTTCATCTGGTCCAGATCTAATAGCATCTCTTCTATACCTTAACCTGTTTAATTTCTCATGTTTATTTACTTTAGCTTAGTTTAATCAGGCTATATCTTAAGATAGACCCCATCTTGAATCTGTTTTTGACTACTACTTGTTCAATTTAATTTTTTGTTTTTCCCTCTAATATGCAACGCTTCTGAGTTATCTTTTTGCAGCTCTCCTCAGTGAATCCTCTCAGTTCATACCATGTCGTGGTAGCTCTATAGCTTCATAGCTCTGAGTTGTTTTGGCAAGTCGTGCTTGTTTGTCAACATGTCGTGTTTCCCTTCGCTTATCAGTGCATCTAAGCAAAGGTCGTTTGCTTTCAATTTCATTCAGTATCATCATCCCAGTTCATTCACATATTTTATCCCATTGTCAGTACCCAACCACCTAAATCCATGGCCAAAAAAGATCTACACAGTATCATCTTCTCTTTTGGTAAAACAGATTCATGAAACTTTCCCAAATAGTCAGAGCAATTCTAGCCTAAACTATCTCCATTCAAAAATTCAAACCAGTCTAAAATCCAACCATAACCAAAACAGCTGGCATATATTCTCTTCCCTAAAATATTGGATTTTCCATCCTACAAAATATAGGGTTTTACCTTATAACCCTATAAGACACCCGTATTCCTGTGAAACAACCATAGCACACCCATCTCAATTTTCCAAACCCTTTATCACTTATACCGCTACCATGGCCGACAGAGATAACCAGCAAGCCCCAGCCATTGATGCAATCTCCTCTAGCATGGCTTCTACATCCCTTACCCAAATCTCTGCTAGACCTATAAGAAGATCAGTTGTCACGGTGGAAGCCATTAACCAAGCGGCAGATGAGTGGTCGAACTGCCTACTAGGAAAAATTTTTGGTGATGAAATCATTGACTATGATGATGTCAAAGAACATGCTAAACGGATTTGGAGAAAGCACAGGAGAGTAGATGTCCAAACAAAAGGTATTAATACCTTTGTATTCAAACTCCAAGAAGAAAAGGCAATCTCAGATGTCTTAAAAAGAGATCCATGGATTGTGGATGGTTACCTTCTAATGCTACAGAAGTTCGACACCGAGAAGAAAATCGCTGAGCATAAGTTTGAAAAACAGATATGGAGTGTTCAGTTTAGAGGGTTGGGGAATATTCCAATTACCAACAAAATACTTGACGAAATGTGTAAAGACTTGGGAAGAAGAATTGTGTCGAATAGTAGGAACTCAAGAGGTATAGTGTCTACCACAGCCAATGTGGAAATCAAGCTTACAGACCCACTAAAGGGAGGAGGATGGATTGACACACCTAATAGAGGAAGAGTATGGATTGTGTACCATTATGAAAAAAAAAACCTACCGGATCTGCAGGAGATGCTTCGTCCTTGATCATGAAACTTCTAAATGCAAAATCGTGGAGTTGGAACTAAAACTCGCAAAGATGACGGATGAGGATTACCTTGCTTGGACCCAAACTGAAGAAGGAAAGGAAGTATTGGCTACTAAAACTCTTAACCTGGAAGCCGTCACAGAATCAATTGCTAGCTATAATGCAGCCAGTGACTTGGAAATGGAAGAAAAAGAAGACCAAGAGGAGAGTAGGAGAAGCAAGAGACAAAGGGAAGAAAACCAATCTGTTCCAAACCAAAGCTCAAACCAACAAAACATCCTGACTCATAGTAACCCAGTTTATGAAACAAATGTGAATGAATCTGTTTGATGATAAATGAAATGATGGGTGCAAAACCTGACCAGAGGGGTGTACAAACAAACAACTCTGCTGAGAATGCTATTCTGCTTCATGGGATTCCAATCAGGAGAGCTGCAAATAAGGTAATCAACTATTCCCCTCTTTTTCACGTTACACATTATTACTTCATCTCATCATGTGCATCACTTTCATTAAATAGAGGTGTCATTACTCTAGGTAGCTCTGGTAGGTTTCATTGCTGCAGTAAACTAGATAGTCATAATTTCACATGCAATCATCACTTCAGTGCACATAAAAATAAGCATCTCATCATTAGCAATAAATCTTATTTAGGCATAGATAGTCTGCATTTAAAGGTTAGCTTTAGGTACAAATTCCTCTCAGCAGTAGCATATTCATCTCAAAGCATGAAGGTTCTATCTTGGAATGTCCAAGGATTTAAATCTCAAGCCACTAGAAACCACCTTAAGGATCTAATCCGCACCCAGAATCCAGATATTATTTTTTCTTTGTGAAACTAAACTTCCAGACCACAAGCTCAGACCTCTTTTAACAAGATATCAATACCCAAATATAGCCATACTAGATTCAGTTGGATTATCAGGTGGACTGGCTTTACTTTGGAAAGGAGGTTTCTCATGTGAAATTGTAAGTGCTGAGAACAATATGATACATGTTCTGGTACAAGCTGATCCTAGCAAACCAGAATGGTTGCTAAGCTGTGTCTATGGCTACTCGAATTATCAAAAGAAAAAAGTGCAATGGGAATTCATTCGAGAACTAGGATGCAATATCAATCAGCCATGGGTGCTCATTGGCGATCTGAATATACACTTAAGCAGCAACAACAAATGTGCAGCCTCTACTTCATCGGATGGTGGGATTCAAGCAATGCTGACATCTATTGGCCTAGAAGATATTGGATATTCGGGAAGAGATTACACCTGGACGAACAGCAATGCAGGCACCGGAAAGAAACAATCAAGAATTGACATGGCACTGACAAATGAATTTTGGGGAAACAACTTTATAGGCTCAAAGCTGCTTCATCTAACTCAGTTAGGAGGCGACCATTGTCCTATCCTCTTTCTGTCAGACAATAATCAGGAAAAGCTTTGGAAACCGTTCAAATTCTTCTACACCTGGTTAAATGATAAAGCATGTGCAGTTCAGATAGCAAAAGCATGGGAACAGTCAGCAACGGGATCACCAGCTCATATATTACTTCAAAAATTGCAGTTCACTCGTCAAGTTTTAAGTAAAATGAACAAGGAATACTTTGGGGACATCAATCTTCGTGTAGATCAACTCCAGAATCATTTATCAATGCTCCAAGATCAAGCTATTACAAATAATGTGGAAAGGAAAATCAGTGAAGTCACATCGGACATACAGAAATGGCATAAAATTCAATATGATTTTCATAAGCAGAAAGCGAGGGATACATTCATGAAGGATATGGACTATATACTCAATACTTCCACACTACCACGAACCGGAAAAGAGCAAGAAATAACATCGACAGCCTACAAAATACTTCTAACACTTGGGTGCATTCTAGAGCAGAAATAGCAACTCTTCTGACTTCTCATTTCAAGGAGATTAGCACTTCAGTCACTCATTCATTAGATGACCAACATTATACAGTCATACCTCAACTCATCAACAGTGAAGACAATGAAGCTCTGCTACGTATTCCAAGCAATGAAGAGATTCTCTTTAAAAGGCATGGAAAACTGGTCTGTACCGGGCCCTGACGGATTTCCAGCGGGTTTTTACAAGAAGCAGTGGGAAGTAGTGGGTGGCGAATTATGTAGTATGGTGAAACAGTTCTTTACGTCTAAATTCATGCCCAAAAAGATTAACAAGACGTACATATCTTTGATTCCAAAAAAGAAAAAGTGCATCACACCAGCAGATTTCCGACCAATAGGCCTATGTAATACAACATACAAGGTAATCTCAAAACTTATGGTGAACAGAATGAAGCCTCTAATGTCGAAAATAGTCGGTCCTTACCAAGCAGCATATGTTTCCGGCAGATTAATTAATGATAATACAATCATAGCTCAAGAAATTATACACTCAATGAAGAAAAAAGATGGATTGGATGGTTGGATGGCATTAAAGCTCGATATGTCGAAAGCTTTCGACAGATTGGAGTGGGATTTTTTGACAAAAGTACTTAGCAGCTTCGGTTTCTCAGAAGGTTGGTGTCAGATGGTTAATCAATGTGTGAGTACAACTACATTGGCTGTTTTACTCAATGGTTCGCCATGCAAAGAGTTTCATCCGTCTAGAGGAGTTAGACAAGGTGATCCTCTTTCACCCTATTTGTTTATATTGGCAATGGAGTTCCTATCTAGAACTCTTTCTTCTGCCCATATAGACAAAACTATAGAAGGGTTCTCCGTTACAAGAGAAGCCCCAGCAATCAATCATCTGCTTTTCGCAGATGATTGCTTAATCTTTACAAGAGCAAATTCATTTAGTGTTTTCAACCTAATGGATGTTATGCAAATCTTTGGCAATCAATCTGGCCAAGTAATTAATTTCGAGAAGTCCGCAGTCTACTACAGCAGAAATGTTCCTCCTGAGACTTGTGAAGGCTTACGTGATATATTGGGAGTAACGTACATGGAGAAGAAGGAAAAGTATTTGGGCAGTCCACTTCTAATTGGAAAATCTAAATCTGAAGCATTTGAAGACATAAAACATTCCTTCGAAAGAAGATTCACGGATTGGCAGTCTAAATCAATGAATCAAGCTGGCAGAACGACGATGGTAAAGCACGTTCTTAATGCAATCCCAACATATCAAATGAGTACATTTAAACTGTCTAAAACTCTAATTGGTGAGTTGGAAAGTATGGAACGGAGATTTTGGTGGGGGCACAAGACAAATAGGGGAGCATGTTTAATGTCTTGGCAAGCAATGTGTAAAGCCAAGGAAGCTGGAGGTTTAGCATTCAGAGAATTGGAAAAGCTGAATCATGCGCTACTCACAAAATTAGCATGGCGTATATGCACGCAGTCTGACAGTCTTTGGGTTATAATTCTCAAAGCAAAATACTTCCCGAATTGCCACTTTTTTGATGCTGCTCTGGACAAGAAGAATGCCTCTTGGGTCTGGCAGGGATTAGAGACAGGCTTAAATGCTGTGAAGAACCATCACTTCAAAATTGTAAAGAACGGCAAAACTACAAGAATTTGGCAGGATAATTGGATCAGGGAGCATGAAGGCAGCTTAGTATGCAACAATGAAAATTTCAATCATCTGAAAATGGTAAGTGAGCTCTCATAGAAGGCACAGACCTGTGGGATCAATTACTGGTCTACTCAGTGTTCACAGAAGAAATAGCTAAGAAGATCATCAGTATGCCGCTATCTCACAGTGAAGAAGATGAATACATTTGGCGACCTGCAAGAAATGGAAAATTCAGCTTTTAAATCAGCCTACAGAGCACTAACAAATGGTTTCTATGACTCCCCATCAAGCAATGATTCAGTGCCCTGTCATGTATGGAAAGCTGTGGAAGATGAAGTTACCTCACAGAATCAAAATATTTATTTGGAAAGCGCTCGAAGATATCATTCCTACCAAAGTCAGGCTGGCTAAGGTAAAGAATGAAATAGATACTACATGCTCAATCTGCAATCAAGCTCCAGAGACTCTCATCCATCTATTGTTAGAGTGTCATCATGCAAAAGCAACATGGTGCAAGTTATCAGTCAACAGTGAACAAATTAAAGGCTGCTACAACTCAATATCACAGTGGTTCATCTCATGGTTTACTGATGAAGAAGGAACAGACTCTGAAGAATATCAAAACTGGATTTTAAGGCTAATGGTCGGATCTTGGATAATATGGAAAGAGCGCTGTGACAACCATTACCAGGGCAAAAGTTTAAATCCTACATCTACGTCGAGAAGAGCTCAGTTCCATTTGCATAGCTTCATTGAGACTGATCAAACTGCATCATGTCCTAAAACTAGTGTCGATAGAACCATTGCCTGGACACCTCCAGAACCAGGAATCACAAAAATCAACATAGATGCTAGCTATGATCCAGTTACTAATAATGTTGGCATTGGGTTAATAATTCGTAATCATGCAGGTCATAATGAAGGAGTCAAAGGAATCAGCTATGGGGGAGGCTTAGACGCAGAGGAAGGGGAGTGTTACGGAATCAAGGAGGCAATGAAATGGGCATTAGAATTAAAGCTTACAACAGTACAGTTCGAAATGGATGCCGAAGTTGTTGTCAATTCGATCAACGACAACTCTCCTCTTGTACGCTGGGAAAACTGGAGTCATGTCAGGGACATACAACTCCTAATGAAGTCTTTCATTTCTTGTTCAGTGTCTTATGTTGGTAGACAAGGCAATAATGTTGCCGATTCTATCTCAAAAAAATGTCGTAGAGAGTCTTTAAATTTCGTCGAAACTAGTAATTTTTCAGATTGGATTATTCTTCTTGTAAGAGGGGATTCAACCCAAACAACTTAAGTCATCAATAAAATTCCCAGTTATCAAAAAAAAATTTTTTTTTTAGAGGTGGTAATTAGGAAACTATGGGTGGGATTTTAAGAGGGTGGGAAATAGTAAGAGTGTAGGTGGTAAATAGGGACAACCTTTGATAATTGGGACGACATTTTTTTGTAACTCTATATCTTTCCTACCTAAATTTGGCCCCATTCGTTAGTATTTGGCCCCATGAAAAAATAATTTCGGCAGATATTATATAGCAAAATCGGAAAACCCCTTATAAAAGATGACTGTTTTACCCTTTCTCAATTAGTTGCTAATTACATGATTAGAGTCTAAACAAGATTAATTAGACTTAATTCTCATATCAAAACAAGATTAAAAATTATCAAACATGATCAACATGAGAATCACCCAATTTTTTTTTAACCAAATCTTGAATCTGAACAACGCTCAATCGGTCTATATATATGGAAACTTAAGCCGATTATGCTTGGGTTCTCGAACAATCGGTGAATATTATTACCAAAGTAAGCCGATTGTTGTTACTCTGCCCAGAAATTTAACCAAATCAATCGGTGTATCTATGCACATTTATTGGCCGATAGTTTAAAAATAATCGGTGTAAATTAGTGAACATAAAGGACGATTAGGTGTACACAGGAGATTCAAATACTTGAGCATTCTTAAATCGGTGTATCTGAAGACCATTATAGGACGATTATGTGTACACAGGAGATTCAAATACTTGAGCATTCTTAATCGGTGTATCTTAAAACCATCATCTAACGATTTGAAAATATGAATCTTTCTGGAAGTCGATAATCGTTTTTAGAAAGCAATATTATAGAACAATTGTATATTCTGACAATTTTTGGAGTAAAATAGTCAGTCAATCGTTCGATGTATACACCAATTTAAACCGATTAAGCCATAAAAACTGACAGAAATCTAAGTACACAACCCACATTCATTCACATAAACTAGCAACCAAAGTTAGCATCCTACACAAACATACCAAAGAAGTTTAAATTCGACACAACCAAAGTTAAAAAAAGTTTTAAGTCGACATAACCAAATTTAAACAAGTGTTTTCAAACTATTATGAGTTTAACCACGACCACGACCTCTTCCACCACCGCGACCTCCACGAGCACTGGTACTAGCACCTCGAGTCTTTTTAGCTGGTGGTTCGTCTTGTGTAGCCTCACCACCACCACGACCTCTTCCACCACCACGACCTCGTTTAGGTCGTAGTTCTTGTGCATCCTCATGAGCAGCGCTTGTTGTGGCTTCATCCCCCCTTGTCTTGCGCTTTGCCCTCTCCGGTGGTGGTTCTTGAGATTTTCCAAACAGATCTCCTCGTCTTTTATTCTCCAAGTTCAACAATTGGTCGAGAGCTTTCTTCAAGATCCTCTCAGCTCTCTTATCTATCAGACCTTTCACAAGCTCTTTCTGGAACTCCTTGATCATTTTGCCGACTCGAGGTCTCTGTTTTCAATCATACAACATACACTAAGTACATATATATAATGATTAAAGTTAATAGGACACAAGCGAATACTTACATATACATCGACGACTTCTTTTGGATCAGCAATGAACTTTCTATTATCAGGGCGTATGACATGAGGATGGGAAGTCCTCTTCAACCACTCTATATACTCAGGGTCGACCCAATCGTTCGGAAAGATAGGAGTATTAAGGTCAACCAAATGCTGAGCTTTGTTGTCCCAATCAGTGGATTGACAAGGAGGTTTGTGCACAATTTCAATTGCATGATAATAGGCTTGACTTTCGTCCCTATCCAAGTCACCCAATCCGAACGCCTCTTCAATTGGTTCTTTTTGTACACCACCACATTGACGAGCCACTCTTGTCGGATTGTAGAAAACATATCTGGTGGGGTGAAACAGAGGTCCAAAGTACCTTTGTATGCGGCTACGAACACTGTGTCCTTCTTCCCTCCTTTCACTACAAGAAAAACCATGTTTAGTGAGAAAATATGTTATCGCAAAACCTCTTTTTTTTGTCTCTAATATCTTTCGGTGATAAAATAAATTTCGTCCCCGAGTTGTCACCAAAACCCCCTCGTTGAAAGTATTTGACGAGCAAAAAAGCATTCCATCACAAATGGTAATTTCAGTGACAATTCAGTTTCCACCACTAAAATAGATTTAGGTAACAAATTAATTTATCACAATAATCTTTTTTTGACGAGTATGAATGTCGTCACAAAATATTATTTTACTAACGATCACATTTATCTCTAAAAGACATTTACAGTGACCAAATAACACATCACAGATTTTATCTTTAATAAAACAGGTATTTTGTTGCTATTGTTTCTAAAATCAAAATTTAACGTGGACTGGAACTTTCTCCAAATTGTTTTTTTTTTATTTTTTTCTTTTTTTTTAATGAAACTTTCTCCAAATTGGTAGAAAAATATATTTTCAATTTTCATCATTAATTTCTTTTTAAGGACCATTCATGACATTATTTACAGATTTTAATAAATAAATGAAACAAATAAACTTAAAGAGAGCAGTGGAGATACACTTCTTTTTTTTTTAATATGCTAGATAAATACATTGCATTATGCTCCTGAAAAGAGCGGATCCGCATACACATAATCTACAACTAAAAATTCCAAAGTGGAATTAACAGTAGCATCCTGTAGAGTGCTAATTCTGTGCGTACGTGCAAACTTTGTGAGGTTATCAGCATTTGCTGATTATTCCTGATACTGCAATCCCATGAGTTATCCACACACATTTCTTCTTCCCATTTGCCGTAATAAGTCTAGCACATACAGAAATTAAAAAGAATATCAGAAACCATTCAACTAAAGCAAACACAATATCATACAAAAAAAAAAAAAAACTAAACTGGAACCAAGCAAGAAAAAAGAAAACAATCAAACAAAAATTACAGAACGAAAAAAAGGAAACCCAATGTTTTGTTTAGCAATCTAAGTTCTAAAACAGAGAACAAGCGTGAAAATTGAAAGAAGAGATAGGGAAATCCCTAACAACCCATTTGATACTTTCAGACTAAACAAGAAGATCGTCAAGATTTTTGAACTCCGATTCTTAAAGGGATTTTGGTAAAATTTTAATGATTTACTAAAACAATGAAGATTAGATCGACAAAATGAGATCTCTCTTTCTTTCTTTGTAGTACGCTAGAGTTCTGGTATTTTTTCATTTTAATTGACGACTTAGTGGGCGGCAGTTTTTCATTGTGTATGGAAATATTTAGTTTTTTTTCTGATACAAGTATGGAAATATTTAGTTGTTGCCACCTGTTCAAAGAGTAGAAAGAATCTTGTATTTTCATTACACGTTGCTAACATGCAACAAAGGTCAAACCACCTGTTTAAGAGGAAATAAAAATTGTTATTCAGATAAAGTGAAACTGAAAACCACTAATGGGTAAAATGCACATCGGTGGTCAATTCACAAGTTTTGCCGGATCTAGCTACACATGTTTAATAGGTAGATTTTCACTTCTGTACCAAGTGTTTGGTCTAGTTCATTCACAGCCTAAACTAAGACTACTTACCGGACCATAATATATTCATTGGACCAAATTAAATTGTAGAATTAGGATGTTCAATCCAACAATGTATGGAAATAACTTTTGCGACTGACATTTGTTGTCGTCACTAACTGTTTTTTAGCGGCAATATGATTAGTCACAAATAAAAATTATTTGTGATACAATATTATTTAGTCTCTAAATTTATTTTTAGAGACAAGTTTAGCGGCAGTTATGACAGTTTGTCACGAATTGTTTTTTCTAGTAACAAACTTTTTTTCCGTCGCGAATGATGATTTTTACCAACAAAATTAAGTTGTCATTATATATATTGTCACTAAATCCATAGTTTCTTGTAGTGTTTTAATGTAAGGATCGAAGACAACTTTCTCGACGGGCAAGTTGTCCAATCGAGTCCCTAATCTAAATCAAAGTTCGTTCTTGTCCCGAGGGCTTCTTGTTGTACATGTATTTGCTCCCTAGATAGTGTTTCTCTTTCCAATCGGGGTTCGGCTGCGCCCTTTCGGCAAACTCTGGGAAGTGCAAATATATGAACGCCTACAAGTGAAGCATGGGAGTATAAGATACTAAGTATACTATACTCTTTGGATAACGACAAATGAAGGTACATGGATTACTTGAAGTAAAGGCATACTGCCCCCAATTTGATCCTTCTTCGCCCTAGAAGCTTTTCTTATCTCATTCAACAAGAATGCAAGACAAGCAGTGCCCCATGAGATCTCATTCAACCTATCCAAGTCAGCCTAAAACTGCACATAGGTGGCATTCACCCGAGAACCAGATGTGTCGGGGAATATGACACTTCCCAAGATGTAGAGAATGTACGCAGTGGCTGTCGCAGTGACCCGCTTGGGATCCAACTTGCCCTCCTCATATAGCCGCAGAGTCCCCATGAATTGGTCCCTCAGAGATTTCAATTGGAATGTCTTCGACCTTTGTTTTCCAGACCACATCTCTGTATTGGTCTTCGCCTTGTCCCAACCCAATTTGGCTTCGGTAAAAGGATAGATAAGATTCCAATGAAGGTCCTTGTCGAATGCGGAGTCGGTGGGGGCGCCTTCCACGTCCTTGAGGAAGTCCATGTCCTTGGTAAAGCCGATGCTCCTAACTGATTTGCCTTCAATGCTTAGACCTGTAATCTCATGAGCATCATCCAGAGTGATGGTCTTCTCGCCAAAATGGAAGTGCATAGAATCTGTCTCCGCATAATACCTTTCAACGAAGGCAGAAACAAGTGGTTTGTCATATCCAATGGTGGAAGTACTGGCAATGGCAAGATACAACCCCGAGTTCTTGACGATCTCTACCACTTGAGGGGCTTCACCGCTAGCTAACCACACCTCCAAAGATTTAGGATTCTCAGGGCGTTCACCTACCCTTTCCAAGGGACACATATCCATCTTTCCCGCCTCCGATTGGTGTTTGAGAAGACGTATTGCATCCTCGTGGTCCTACAAAACGTTGATATGTTTTGTAACATGAAATGGAGTTATGTTGGATGAATAAACGAAGAAAAATAGAACTAAATGAGATACTTACGATGGTTCTGTAGACGATACTGGCCCAAGTACCCACATAGCCCCATAAGACGTCCATATTATCCAAAGGTGCACCTAGCTCCTCGTTGGGAAACATCTGCTCTTCGGTTGGCATGTAACTCCTCATTTGTTTCTTAGACTTCTTTTCTTGACCCCCCTGTTGTCCACCCTCTTCTTGTATTGGTTGTTGTGGTTGTTGTGCTGGTTGTTCAGGTTGTTCAGGTGCCTCCACGACAGCCAATTCTTCACCCGCTCGTTGTTGAACAGTTGGCCCTTCTTCTTGTGTCTCTTCACCTGCATCAGTTGGATCTTCTTCTTGTGTTTCTTCAACTGCAGGTGCTGTTGTTTCAGAGTTGGGTTGATCGACATCAAGCTGTCTAGCAGCAGTTTTACGACTGGCCGCACTCAAAGGTGCACCACCCTATCGACGGGGAGCCAATCTAACTTGTATGGCGGCAGGATCCGCTCTCTTCTTCTTCACAACCTCCTTAGCCTTAGCCGGTGGTGTATTTGATTTCATGTTTTCCCTACAACACAAAACAAGAAACAAATTAACAGTTACACAGACAACAATCGGTTCAAATAACATCAAAGATAAACCGATTAGAAACACAAGGAAACAAAACGTTGGACATTTGTGAAAATATAAACCGATTATATATTCGTATTTATATCAATCGACTTTATTAAGTGTTTACAAACAACGATTATGGAGTCACAGGAAAATCAAGATTTGTCTACTACATTAATCGGCTCACAAAAACAATAACATAAAACGATTGAGAAAGGAAAAAATAAACGGTGAACATATTTATGAACATTAAACGATTAAATTCTGCCTCAAACCAGTCGGTTTATTCACATGGAAACAATCAACGATTAAGGCTAAGAAACTTTGGGAGTTTTTTAGCCTGAAAAGTTTTGTCAATCGGCGTACATAAGACAATATATATAACGAATAACAACTGATATCGGCTTACGAAAAACAAAAGATGAAACGATTATGGCATAATTCTTTCGTTGATTATTCATGCGAAATTGTAACGATTGTGCCCTAGAATTCGAAAAGGCTAATTTCTAAATTTTAGAGGGAAAACTAATCGGTTTATGTTCAATTGAATATAGAACGATGGACAATAATCGTTTTAAAATCATACAAACATACAACGATTATTGTTCCGCTGCAGTTTCAGTAGATGAACACGATGAACAATCGTTGGATTTTGACACTAACATAGAACGATTCTGGGTAACAGTTGCGAACTGTCGGGTTGAAAATCATCAAATTGGAGTGAAAAATCAACCAAATTTCAAATGCAATACCTCATTCTCGTCGGCAGGGGTGGGCTCTTCTTCTTCCGCTTCTCTTTAAGAGCTTGTAATTCTTCTGCACTCGCTCTCTTAGTAATCGGCGTCGACGAAGAAATTTCGTAAACTTTGTCTACGTCGATTCCTGATTCTTTGAACTCTCTAGGATTTGGTCCTTTGTTCTTCCTTCGTTCCATCGGGTTTTATAGAATTAATCGTATTTTTTTTTTTGGAAATCGTCGATTAATCGACGATGTTTTAGTTTTGAAAAAAAATGAAAATGAAGTAGAAGAAGAAGAGAGAATCGGTTTATGTTTTGGTTGAAATGAAATTTGGTTTAAGATTTGGGTTTTAAGTGGAGAAATTACTGTGGGGGCATTTGGATATTTTTGCCAATTTTTAGTTATCCTATAACCACCTCTAAAGGATAGGTATAAAATTTTATGGGGCCAACCACTCTCTCATGGGGCCAAATTTAATTAGGATATCTTTTGCTTTCCTTTACACTACCACTGGTAGTGGCATACTGGCATTGTACGTTCTCTCTATCTAATACATCTTCATTTTCGATATCAAATTTAGCTTTATATGACTGGTATATGCTTAATTTTGTTTATGTACCATTGGTAACGGTATATGGCCATGTCTGTATATTAATTAGTATACCGTATGCATGGTATATTAATTGGTACGAAAATGACTGCAGCACCTCAGTCAAAGGACGTACAAAGAGAGATAATGGAGAGTAAATTATACGAAGCATCACTAAAGAGCGAATAAAATCCTCTGTCCCTACAAACGGTGTCTCCCCCTGTCTCATCCCCCTGTTTGCCACTTTATCTCCTCTCACATCCACCCAAAATAAGCTATTTCCTCCCACCCTCTCCCCATGTGAGTGAGACAGGGAGGGACACCGAGTCTGGGACTGACGATTTTTTCTCACTAAAGAGTTGCTAATACTAGATTAATGCTGCAGCAGTAGAGTGGCCCATCGAAAAGGCAATTTATTTTATTTTTCCGTGACGTTGAATGACTTCTTTCCAAGTTCCTTGTGATTGGGTTATTGCAAATGTATAATTTTTTATTTTTTAGAAATGTGACAGGAGCCATGCCCATCAAGTCTCTTTGACATTTTCTCCTAAGACCAAGCATGTTAATCCCCAAGCTTATTTTGAGCATGTTCCATAATGTATTGAAAAGTAATAAACACACGTAGGGGCTATTGGGGCATCTCACTCCACACGTGGTTACTGCATGGTCAACAGGTGGTGATTCGAAATAGTAAAGGTATATTGGCAGTGGAAAAAAGTCATTATTAAAAATTTTATTAAAATCTATCAAAAAAAAAAAAAAAAACTTATTAACTGCTACCACTCTTTTCTTCTACTTCCTTCCTCTCTTTTCCTTTATAACTACCCCTCTTTCCCTCAAACTCCACTTCCTAATCCATATTACTATCAGCCGAATCACAATTTTTTATGGTGTGCTACCCTAATGCTTTTTGTTTATTTTACATTTATTTTTGTTATTTTTTTTTCAAATCAGTTATGTTGATTGGTTAGGTTATTTGTATTTGTTGAAGGTTCATTTTAAGGTTAAAGTTAAAAGAAGAACAAGTCAAGGGTTTTTCACCGTTTTTCTCTCATGAAGGATCTTGTTACAAACAGTTTACTTTATGCTAACAGATAACTCATAACTTTATGCCCTTTTTTGTTTTGGCTAATTGATTAAGAATAAGTATTTGATTCAAAGTGGGTTCTTCTTCGTAACTTTTGATTAAGATTGCATCAATCATTATCATATCAAGAATTGGTCATTTGGTTGAATTATATTAAGTGGGTCGGATTTCATTTTACCAGACTCGTGAATATGTCTAAATGTGGGTCGAACTTGAGCTATGGATAAACCCGACCCGATAACCCTCGTATAACCGAATTTGGACCTGAATCTCTGTAAACTACTCTGTTTCTCCTGACTAGTATTTTACCCGTGCCATAATGGCACGGAGATGGATGCTAAATGTAAGTTCAATAAAAAATCAACTCCTGCCTAATTAGAAGCTTCCATTAAATTATAGAATTTGCAATGCAGCAGGTAACAGTACATTCTCTTTGATCTCTCAATGATCTACTTTCCTCTTCATTTGTGCGCTCACTCTCTCAAAAGTCAAATACAATTTGGACGATAAACATAACTTAAAGTAGGTCTCTGACATGCTCTGATTTTATTAGCAATGCAATCTCCATCTGTATCTTGTTGTTTGCACCACCTGTAAAATAGAAAGCATAAAATTCAATTTTTAGAGAAAAATTCCAGTTTTCCCAGAATTTGAATCCATTGGATATAAAATCGATGTAAGTTGGAATACCAACAATGAAAACATACTCTGTGTAAGAAAAAAGAAAAGGAAGAAATGAATCTAATCAACTAGTTGCTTACCTGAACATGGCAGCTCTCTGGAGATCATATACACCAAAGGACTGGACTCCGTATATCCCAACAATCTGTCATTGTTTCCATCTTCAGCAGCACATCATCGTATAAACTGCATGAAAGATGTAAAGAAAGTGCAGACTACAACAATTGGCATCTTCCGTGAAAAGGCACCATGTTTGATCGATGCCAGCTGCACTCAAACAATCTACAAAAC
>JAJJMA010138499.1:0-14166 GCA_023529015.1 Papaver nudicaule
ACAAGGAGCACCATGAAAAAGCCTATGCTGCTTTATTAGATCTCGAGTTAATTCAAAATCAACGGTCAGGATGATGTATACACGTGGCAGTCATGCAAAGGGCGGTCGAGACGTGGCAGTCATGCAGAGAACAGTCGAGACGTGGCGGTTACAATACATGCAACGGATCTGTGTACGGCCACGACGTGGCGCAACCACAGCCAAGCATTATTCTGAAAGAGAGCGCGTGCTCTACAACCCGTGCGGGAATGACGTGAACCCGCAAGCCTGTATACCCGTATAGTAACGAAGCGTGCGGGTTAATCTGTAAACAGTAAATATGTTACAATTTCTATAAATAAAGAACTCCTCTGAATGAAGAGGGGGTCGACAAAAATAGGAGAGAAGTGAGGAGAGAGGGTTTATTCATAAATCCAATCTTAACTTAGAAAAAGAGAAACTAGAATCACACCATTGTAAGTCCAATTAATCATTCAAATACAGCTTTGATATCTTCAATGAATCTCAATGATGAGATGAGAAGTTCTTTCACTAATATTATTTTATGTCAAGTCTAATTCGTATAAATTCTGATCTCATGTATGTATTAGGCTTAGTCTTATGGTGTCCAGTCTAGTATACTAGACTGGACAGCCACGTCAGATAGTAAGGTAGGGGTGGTCTTATGGTATGGAGAGATTGGATGTCAAGTCGCTGAACCGTTCAGCGCTGAGCGCTGAATCATTCAGCGCTCAAAAATTTTGGGCCGTTGGATTATTTAAACGGATAAGATACAAAATATATATTAATAGATTTATTAAGATTCTGTGAGAATATTCTTTTAGCGCTGAACCGTTCATCGTTTTCCCTATTTTTTCAGCGCTGAACCGTTCAGCGTTTCCGTAGTAGCTACTACTTGAGCTACTACCAAAAACTAGGAGAGAGAAGTAGTACTACTAGAATACACCACGCTTTTGGTGAATCTAGTAGCCAAGTAGTAGCCCCATAAGACTAAGCCTTAGCATGATTTCCAACTATTTTTGTATCTTTATCCATTATTTCCAAACAAGCATGTTAATCCCGCTATCATGTATCCCGTGCGGGATTTACCACACGATTTCGTATTATAAGAGTATATATGTTAACCATTACAGGTATCATGAACCATATGATCACGGGTAATGGTTTTCTTCAAAGTCATATCTTAGGATATCATTATTGTGTCGCACTCACATGTATGCTGCGATATTGATTGTGAGCTCTTGATCTAAGCAAATAGATTTTTGCGCTCACAGGTCTGGCTTGGCTTCTATTTGCAAATTGCAGAATGTTACCCCACTCCGAGCCAGAGGATATCAATTCGTCTTTTTGGTTTAAATTGAAGTCAACTACTACTGCAAAAATGTGGTTTTCTGTTTGGGATAAAAGTGGAACTGACATCAAAAACATTATCAAATTGTGGGTATGACCCCAGCTTGCACATGGTTTTCTTTACCAAAGTAACAAGATCCCTGATTTATGAGATATATATACGACGCGGTTCCATGAGGAAAGCCAGAATCTCATTTGCCGCTTGGTAGGCCTTAAATTCGTGGAAACTGGCGCTGTCTCATGGAAACAGGCAAAATTTACTGCAAATGTATTGAGATATGCAAATGTAATGCGGTGAATTGTTTTGCAGCTACTACCCAGCTCGCGAATTTTGATATCAAATTATTTGGCGAAATCAAATGAATTGATCAAACGAACTTGTGATTGTTATAGTAGGATTTCAAGAATTGACGAATCTGTACCGAAGCCAGTTCTCTATGAATGAAAAATATTTTTACCGGTTTTTATATATTTGGAGTTGATAAGCCAAAAAGAGAGATCGAATTGCAGCATTCCAAGAACAACAACATTATATCATGACCAAAGACATCACTGTTGTTAAATTTAGAATTTCATAGGCATCTAAGACATACAAACGTTTGCCGGGCTAGTGGACTATAGGTTATTCCGCTAGCATTGACAACTGCGGAGTTGGCAACATAGTACATACCAGGCTCTACTGCAAAACCAGTATCCCTGCTTTAAAGTTGAGCATTGTTGGGAAGTTGAGCATTGTTGGGTTCCTCTTTTATAGAGAAACCCTCCAAAAAAAAAAATTAAAATTGGAGCATTGTTGGGTTCCTCTTTTTAAGAGAAACCTCCAAAAATAGGCGTATGCCGCTAAAATGCGGCAAGCACACGGTATTCTTTAGTAAAAGGCGAAAGAATAGTTCCCTTTGTGCTTACCGCACGGCTGCGTGAGACAAAGGCTGCAGTGAAGTGTTAGTTATATACGAAGAATTTTGAGTAGAGTTAGGTTTCCTAGTCTATGTGGGACTAATTATTTCCCTGAGATGTAAACTAGAGTCGGCTTCTAAACTGCACTCGTAGGTTTCTGAGAAGATGGAATGGCAAGAGATGGGATCAGCCAGAATGTCGTCACTTAGGGGTAAATTGGTTAAGGCTTGTTCCTAGAAGCAAAAAACTAAAGATGAGTAGAAGAAGGCCATAAACCAAAAAAATTTATTCAAAGCTTCAGAAATAAGGCACAAGTCTACACTTCAATCACAAGGATTACACCCAACATCTCAAGCATATGATAAACTTTCTGCCAAGGATGATGAGCTTTCGAGTAAAATGATCTGATCTTTCCGCGAACGTTGATTGAAAGGTAACAGTACGTGGAAAAGTGGAGACGCCAAGCCAGAGACGAATCTGGGCATTATGCAGTATAGATTATCTTTAGGAGTGATGGATTGAATAAGAGAGCATGTTTGTTGTGTAAGTATCACCTTTCTTACGCGATTCCATAGCCAACCGAAAGTCTGATGAAGAGTGAGCAGCTCTTGAGGCATACTACAACAAAAAAGCGAATTTTTCTCTCTTCGGGGAGATCTTAAATAGGCAAGCACCCCTCCACCTTTGTGTGCAATGAGGTACCTAACCTAGGCCATGAACCTTAACACCCCGTCCAGGTAAGTAAATTTACAAATGTCATGTCAGCTTGTACAAACCGATCAATTAGAGTGAGTTTGGAAAATTTTAACAATTGTGAACAATCAGCACCAGTGGTCTAGTGGTAGAATAGTACCCTACCACGGTACAGACTCCCAGCTGGTGCATTTTTTTTCTTTTTTTCTATATCTGAATTGTGATCTCACTCTAATCAAATTTGCAAGGAGCCTAGACCAGCTCTCAGTGTGTCAGTTAAGCGTATGAGGTTCAAATTATTTTCCTTTTCTTTGATGGATGGTTTGTTATTAATGGGAGCAATTATCTGCAGACTATTGAAACTCCTTAAAAAACTGAGCACAAAGCTTATATTGTAGCAGCTTTTGCACTACTAGATGAAGGTTAAAACAGATGACTTTGAAGAATTGCAAGCAGTCTAGGGGTGCGCCAGGATCCTTTCAGTAGTCCAAAGCAAAGCCGAGAACAAGCTAATGTGCAATGCCGAGAACAAGCTAATGTGCAATGCCGAGAACAAGTAGTAGTGCAAAAGATTAAGTTTATGATTTGGTAGGGGTGCGTCAGGGCCTTTGCAGTAATGCAACATAGAGGCGACGCCCGAGAACCCCAGCAGCAAGCTACGTACTGTGATGGGAACTCCCCCATGATATCGTGTGGCCGGATAGACCACATATCAGATACAGTATTAAACTGATTAGAACAGATACTACACTTGATCTTACCAAAAGGCCGAGAAAGGTATGCTTCCTCTAGAGCTGAACTCCTGTTCTTATACCGCGTTGTCTCCATTCCTCTTCTTTGGCTAATCTATGTGAGACTAAAAAGTAGGGATTCAGATTCCTTACATTACTGAAAATATCAATCCATGATTTCAAACCTTCAGCAGCAGTGGTCTAGTGGTAGAATAGTACCCTGCCACGGTACAGACCCGGGTTCGATTCCCACGGTACAGACCCGGGTTCGATCAGCTCTTAGTGTGTGAACTGGTCAGTTAAGCATATGAGGCCCCGACCGAGATTTTCTCTCTCTCTCTCTCTCTCTCTCTCTCGGTCGAGAGTAAGTATTTCCACCAGTAATTCGCTTTCCTACTTTTCTGTTATATCTCTCATAATTTTAGATTTTTATAATATACAGTGTCAAACAATAATTATATTGAGTTCACCAAGTCAAATCCACCGTCAAAACCCACACTTTTCCATTTTCTTATAGTTTCTCTTTTCTTTTCTCGGTAAGTCTCCATGATCATCAAAAATTAAGCGGAATCCAAAGAAGAAAATAAACATCAAAAAAGAAGAACTACTATTCCGTAATTTTGTCCCTTGTTCTTTATTGGGCTCTTATTCTCGTAGTCTTTGAGAGAGTTTCAGTTAGGGTTTACTTGATTTATAAATCTGATAACTTGGAAATCAAAATTCAGTTTGGGTTTTAATTCACCAGCAATTAGATCAAGGCATCTATCTTCTCCAGTCAGGCCATATTGGTGATGCATAAATGAATACAGATGGATTCTAAAGCATACGATACGTGATGACAATTGAGGAAGTAACTCATAGGGCCTTGGTCCAGGACTTGCCAATGCAGCTATCTTGCCTTTGGATACACCCGCCTCTCAAAATTGTATATATGCAATGGCATCGTGTTTTTTCATTAAGCTGGATTCTCTTTATGCGGGAATTTTATGAACATCTGATAGTGCCAAAACCTAAATTCTAGTATATCAGAAGAAACAATTAGAAAGGTACCTTCGTAATTTAATACATGACCCTAGTAAGAAACAAACCCAAATGGTCATAGATACAGACTATTGAAAACATTTTGGGGTTTCCCTTTCGTAGAGACGTTTCAATCGAAGAGAGAATAACAAAGAAACGAATAATAGGTCGAAGGGATTTGTGTAGCCATGATATTTCTTTGGTTTTGGGATCGGGCAGAGAGAGAGTTAGACCGAATCAGAAAATGGAAAAGTTAAGCCACGTTAGCGGTGGGTTTTGACGGTGGGTTTGATTTGGTGGGCTGAATAGAATTATTGTATATCAAATTTATCTCTCCTATTTAATCTCTCCTACACATCATCCCACAATCATCATTATATTAAATTAAATTCTAACGGATCCCACTAAAACAACTTATAATAGTTTTTTAACAAAATATACATGTTCCCCATAGTGTAAAAACGCATTTGTCTGGTCACGTGGCCAGGCAAATCACAAAAAAAGACCCCTTGCATAGGAAGGGGCCTGAGGTTCAGAAAAAAAATCCTTTCTTTGATGGGTGGTTTTGTTTTGTTTTTTAACAAAAAGGGTCAAGGGGAGCGATTATCTGCAGACTATTGAAAAGTTGAGCACAAAGCTTATATTACAGCAGCTTTTGCACCACATGAAGTGTAGACTTGTGCAGGCAGATGACTTTGAAGTTAACTCAAGTAGGTTGCAAGCAGACTACCATACAATAAAGATTGGCTTTATTATTTGGTAGGGGTTCACCAAAAGCCCTTGCAGCAGTGCAATAAAAGATCAGCTTTATTATTTGATCAGCAGTTATAATCAGAGAAATACTTTGTTCAATTAATACTTTGATCTTCATCCAGTCTTCAAATATATTTAGCTTCCCGATATTGTTCTTTGCTTATCTTGATATCATGTTCAACGCTAGAATAACTCTTCAAATCGATAAGTGTATGTTATAATCTAATGGTTGTTAGGTATGATGTCTCTAAGCAGATTTTATACCGACACAGTGATATCATCTAGTGGATTAGCATCCTTAAAGAAAAAAAAAACATTAGTGGATTAGCTTTAAAATTTGATTCGTATCAAGTTAAAAATAATAACGCTATTTAAGAGTTGGTAACTTGGTACCCCAACAAATGTTTGATATATAGCGTTGGTATCCAACATTTCAAATATTAAGGCTTAGTTTTATGGTGTCTAATCTAGTATATTAGACTGGGCATCCACGTCAGCTAGCTAGTAAGAGGCGTTCTTATGGTCTGGAGAGATTGGATAACAAAACTCAGAACCATTCAGCGTTGAGCGCTGAATCATTTAGCGCACAATAATTTTGGGCCGTTGGATGGTTTAGATAGATTAGATACAAAAGATATATTATTTCAGCGTTGAATCATTGAGCGTTTTTTTTTCCTTCACTTTTTCAGTGTTGAATGGTTCAGCGCTTCAATCTTGCTACTACTTCAATGAATAATAAATGCGTACTAGTGGAATAGGCCACGCTTTTACTGGTGCCCCAGGTACGATGTCTCTAATGATGTCTCTAAGGCTTAGTCTAATGGCACTTCAACATCCACTTCAATGTTGAATGACACATCAGAAATGTAGAAAACCAAGCCTAATGGGAGTTCTACTTCCGCGGTCAATAATATAGCGTATTCGCGCTACATAATTAGGCGCGAAAGAATATTCGCATATGCGCTACATAATGTAGCGCATGACTTTGACTTTTGTTGACTCGCGCTTCATAATTGAGCGCGAGATTAAATCCATAAACACATCGCGCAACCCTCCCCTCCCCTCACTTTCTCTTCTTCCTTCTCCTGCCTCCTCCTTTTTTTCCCCCAAACCGATTTTAATGATCACAAATCTCTCAATCCATCAAGTTTTTTTCTAATTCCTCCTATGGGTTTGTAGAAGACAACGAGAGGAATTCAAAGGTGTTGAATTTGTCAAATTTCATCCCCAAAATCGATTTAGGTGAGTTCTACAAAATTTAGGTATTTTTTGTTCTTGATTTGAAGTTTAAATTGTTTCTGGATCAAATTCATGATTGTGTACTGTTGTATGATTGATATGTAGTGAAATTGCTGCTGTGATTGATCAATTTAAGACAAATTTTTGTGTATTGAAATTGACATGATTTTTGTGTAGTGAAATTGAACTTGAAATTCGTCATGGCCTTGCTCTAAAACCCTAGGTTGATTTACCAAGTTTCATTTAGTTTGTTTTTTTAAGTTCCATCAAGTAGAATTTTAATTTTAAGCGGATGTTTAAATTAATGAAATTAATTTGCTTTGTTTAAGATATGGTGCAACCTTTCTTGGTGTTTTTTTAAAGTGTATCTTGTTTTCATTCCTTTTTTTTTTAAAAAGAACAAAATTCAAAAATCAAAATTCAAAAATCAAAATTCAAAAAAAAATCTAGTTGTTGGGGAGTCATCCTTACACTCCCTCTACACCTCATAACGGCTAGTTTTTTTCGAATCCCCAAAATTAAAGATTCAAAAAACTAGCCGTTAACTAACCGTTGCGGATACATCTATATAAAGAGTGAGCTCTTCTTCTCAAACATTCATCTTTCTAGATAACTCTTCTTCTCAAACCTTCTATCTTCATCCAATCAATCAAAAGAAAAATCACTTGTACGATGTCAAGTTCATCTTCAAATACCAAAAGGCCAACTCGAACAACACAAGAGATACTATCTGTACTACAGAAACCAAATGAATCAAGCTCAACATCTCCTCCAGCATCTCCTCCTCGTAGACAATATCGAAACATGACTGATAAGTTAGTTCATGAGTACTACTATACATGTTCTCCATCTCAAAAACCATTATCTCCTCCTCCATCAACACGAAAGAAACCAAGCTTCGCTCCATTTACGTTGGAAGAAGATCTACGTCTTTGTAAAGACGTGATCCACTATTATGGATTACAAAAAAGTCGTGGTACTGTCAAGTGGAGCTCCCTGTTTAAGTATATCGAAGATGACTTCAAGTTTGAAAACCAATATGTGCGCGATGTTAGAGGACTGTCAGAACGATGGTGGATCATACGCCAAAACGTTCATGATTTTATGCACTTGGGGAGATTTGTCCGAGCTAGACTTGGGAAAGATGTTACGGAAGATGAAGTTTATGCCAGGACTTTGAAGGTATGGAAACAAGGTAAAGGAAAGGAATTCGAGTACGAAGCACATTACCATGAGCTAAAGGATTTTCTCAAAACCTTCGAAGTAATATAAAGGATTTTCTTATTATTAGTTATTCAAGTAAGTAGAAGTCAATGTAATTCCGGTAAGGAATACTCATTCGTAATTTTCCTCCTAAAAAGTGTAACGAACACATTACTCGAATGTGCGGATTTTTTCAATGTAATCCTTTAAATTATTAAGTTAATGAATCTCTTTGATTTTAATATGTGGTGCAACTTAACTTTATTTATGGTGATTTGGTATGAGAAAAACTCATTTTTGGATAAACAGTGTCTATGGATTGGTGGTGTAACGGGAGTGTGAGGAAATAATGAGAAGGATGAACAACTATTGATCTTGGTGTAAACCGAGTGTAAATAAAAAAAGGTCAAACAGACTCGCGCTATATAAAGTAGCGTGAAGTAGTCGCGCTCAATAATACACCGCCAAAGTGAATATTCTTACGAGAATATTCGATTTTGCGCTCATTCATTTAGCGCCGATTTACTTTTTGGGCGCTACATAATTGAGCGCCCAAGTAGAATTCAACATCCACTTCTACGAGAATCGTAGAAAGAGAAGTTGAATTTATACTTTAGGCGACGCTTTTGGTAGATGTTGAAGTGCCATTAGACTTAGCCTAATGGTTGCCCCATAAGACTAAGCCTAAGGAAGAGTACCTAAAATAATTGCATTTTCTATTTTATTATTCTTTTTTTATTATTATTGTTTTTGTCATTGACGCATTTACCCTTGTACAGATCTCATTTTAGAATGAGAAAGCGAGTACTCCTTCACTTTCTATTTCATCTTCTTCTTCTGTTTATTCTTCTTTCATTTTTTACTCTTCTTCCTTCTCTCATCATCGATTCATCATTGAAGGAAGTTATATTGACTCAGCGAAAATTTACCAATCCAGCCTGTTCGAGAAACAACAGCCGCCATTGAAGCAACAATTCCTTTCTTTCTCCGCAATTTCTCCTCAAATCAAAAATAAGGGTTCTAATGCTACTGTGTTTGTGTCAGTCTTGAATTGATTCATCACCAAACTCAGCGGTATCAATTCAATTCAAGTCTTAGCTGGATTTTGTAACTCCCGGAAAAACAAACAAACAAGAGTCTGGTCTTTCCCATCGATTTTGAATGTTTTAGAGTACTGGTACGATTAGGAAACTTGGGTTCTTATTAGAAATAGAATTGCAGGTGAAAAAGCTATGAAGGAGTTCGATACAAACACATCCCTCGACAGCAAAGATACTGCAAATCAACTGTTTGTGAAAAGATCTAAAAGAAAAATGAAAGGGTTTAGATTAGGCAACTACCACTGTTGGCTTGTTAGATGGCAATATGGCCTTGACAAGAAAAAGCAATTAGGCCCCAGTTTATGTTTAAGCATATGCCGCTTTAGATTGGAAACGCAAAATCATACCCAAAATAGGAACTCCTGAATATGGAAACCTCCAACTAAATATGGACATCCCGTCCTGAGCAGTTCCTTGCAAATTTACAAGTAGAAACTTTTGAGAAAAACAAAGCAGTGCATACGAGAATGGCAAGAAACAAAACCCTTGTTCAGAATCATGATGAAGATGAGGAATTTTCAGAAGAAGAGCTTCACGGCAGCAAAACAATGGCTGCTAGGAGTTGCCGTGGTCATGGTGGTGGTGGTGATTCGAGTAGGAAACGAAGGAGGTCCATATTTGTAGATGATGTTGCAGAAGAAGCTGACGATGATTCAGAAGAAGAAGAAGAGGATGGTTTTGATGAAGAAGATTATTATGGAAAAGGTAAAAAGAAGAGGAGACAAAATTCTGCTAAAACATTCATTAACGACCAAGCAACTGTCGCTAGTACTGATGAGGATGAGTCGACTGACGGAGAATTAGGCGGTGAACCTTTTATAGTTTCTAATGAAGAAATAGCGCCAGACAATGGTGACAGAAGGATGCGACACCGGCCTCACTGGTCTGACGACGAAGAAGAAGATATAGAAGAACTTGAGAGAAGAATTCACCAACGGTTTAAGAACCTCCCTGACGAAGAAATTGATGAAGCGGAAACCAACGATGTCGAACAACGATCTCTTTTGCCATCAGTTTCAGATCCCAAGTTCTGGACAGTCAAGTGTGCGATTGGGCGTGAGCGAGAGGCAGCTCTTTGCCTTATGCAGAAGTGCATTGATCGGGCTCCTGGGATGAATATCACCTCTGCCATCTGGATTATCTCCAGAACTACATCTACGTCGAAGCTCACAAGGAGTCCCATGTCAGAGAGGCTTGCAAAGGTCTCAGAATGTTAGATACTAGAGGAATAAGGCTTGTGCCGATTACAGAGATGACAGATGTGGTTTCAGCAAAAGGCAAAGCCACTGATATTGTTAAGGATATGTGGGTGCGAATGAAGGTTGGGATTTATAAAGGGGATATTGCAAGAGTTGTTAGTAGGCCTGATATGAGACATCAGGTTATGGTTATGCTAATCCCAAGAGTTGATTTACAAGCAGTTTCTGATAAATTACAAGGTTATAAACTCTTGAAGAAGTCATTCATTCCGTCTCCACGTCTCATAAATCTAAATGCAGCAAGAAAGCTTAATATACCAGTAACTTCTAGGAGGGAACAGAGCACTGGAATTTCTTTCGACGTGGTTGATGGACAGAGATTTATTGATGGCTTCCTATACAAAACAGTATCGATAAAATCAATTGAATATCAAAACGTTACACCAACTTTTGACGAGCGTCAGAGATTTGGTGAGCCTGGACATGGAGATGGGTCTAGTGCTGCGTCCACTTCACTTGAAAACAGCAGACAATGTCCTTTTAGGAAGGGTGATGCTGTTATTGTTGTCCAAGGAGATCTCAAAACTCTGACGGGACGGGTGGAGAAAGTTGAAGATTATAACCTCCATATCAAACCAGAAAGGAAGGACCTGCATACAATAGTCATTGTGAATGCAAAATACGTATGCAAGTACTTCAAGGTTGGGGGTCATGTAAAGGTTGTCTCTGGTGTTCATGAAGGTTCAACCGGTACTGTTATTAAGTTTGAGAGTCATAAGCTCATTTTAATATCTGATGCAACTAGGGAAGACATCTGTGTGTTTGCTGAACACGTCGTGGATAGCTCTGAAGTAACTTCTGGAGCTACTACCAGAATTGGAGATTATGAGTTGCATGACCTTGTCATGCTTGGTGACATGAGTTTTGGGGTAATTATACGTTTAGAGCGTGAATCATTTCAAGTACTGAAGGGAGACCCAGATAGACCTGAGGTTGCACTAATAAAGTTGAGGGACATAAAGTACAAGATTGATCAGAGGAGGTGCACTGCCCAAGATCGTAACAACAGTACCGTGTCTGTGAAAGATGTTGTGAAGATTCTCAAGGGTCCTTGCCAATGGAAACAAGGTCCAGTTGAGCATATACATAAAGGTATATTGTTCGTAAAGGACTTCCATCATTTGGAGCATTCTGGATTTATATGTGTGAAAGCGCAGTCCTGCTTATTGATGGGTGGCTCACATAACAAGTTGGTCTCCCCGCCTTCAAGATGTGTAACTTCGAGACAGGCAGCTTATATTCCTCCTCCACCAAGAAGTAACTCTAGACGACCTCCATTAGACGCTGATGGTGGAAAACATGGACTACCAGGGAGTAATTATGCTGTTGGCAGTACCGTAAAAATTCGTGTTGGTCCCTACAAGGGATGCAGTGGTCGTGTTGTCAACTGTAATGGTCAATTTGTTCGAGTTGAATTGAAGGCTCAGATGCAAACCATCACAGTAAAAAGGGAGGAGATATCTGTTGGCGCATTCACTGAAACAACTCAACAGCGTATTGGAAGTGAGACACCCATGCATCGAGCACAAACTCCACTACACCCATGTATGACTCCTATGAGAGATCAAGGAGGACAGACACCACTGTATAGTGGTATGCGAACGCCCATGCGCCACCAAGCTTGGAATCCTTGTGCTATCGCAACTCCAGCAAGGGGAACTAGTCCTGCACCAACATATTTGGCACCAGCACTGACCACAGGTTCAGGTTGGGACTGAGGTTATTAGACTACTGAAGCTGTTTGGAACAGCACGAGCGATGGCATTTTGTGCAGTATAGTAGACTAGAAATACTATCCAGTAAAATAGTTTAGTCTCAAAATTTTACTTAATTTGTAGCCTTTCAAATATTGAATTACAATGTTAATCCATTGCAGAATCTTCAGAGTTGCAATTCAAATTCAGTTCTCTGCTAACTCGCAAAGACTTGCTATATTTTTTCTTGATAATTAATACTAATCGCCTTGCAATTTTCCAATTACTCTAAGTTGTCAGGGTTATTTTTACTAAGCGGTAATGGCGTCAGGTATGCGGCGGAACTTGCTGTTTTTTCACTTACCCCTTGTGAATTAAATGTGATGAACATCATCATCCTTAACACCCCTTTTCCCCAGCAGCTAATATCTGCTTTCAGTACCATGGAGGGACAAATTTCGGTCGGATGGCTGGTGGTCCTTTTTATAGGCACTAGCTATGATTATGATGCTCCTATTGATGAATTTGGTATAATCTAGACTGAGAATCTGTCCAGCAGAAGTTAAGCTATGCCAGAACATATTCAGCATGGTGTTAATTGTTCACTTTGAATTTGCAGGTCTACTAAGAGAACCAAAAGGGGGTCATTTGAGGGATCTCCACAGAGCCATTAAGCTTTGAGAACCCGCAGTCAAGATATCCAGAGGCTGTGCTGCATTCCTTGGTAACTATAATACAGAAACTTTTGCAAATGTGGCCTTTGGAGATATGCAAAAGAAATTCTGTCAAATTGGATAGAACCGCATGCACTGTCTGACCTCACAACCAGAGCCATGTCTAACTCTGTTCTTATAAATTTGTTATAAGACCATATGATGGAAAAATGAAATTTTGGTTACCAAAAGGAACAGTATGAATTTCGAAGCTCTTATAATGTGTGGCTATGCTGTTTCAGATTTGACAAGATTTACAGTGGGATTGCCTTCGCGACGTGGCTTTCAAAAATTCAAAATTCCAGCAGAAATGGATTCTTAAATAAGGTACTACTCTTTTTATTGTAGAATTCAGATGACCTCAGAACCAAAATTCCTGTACTAGTTATCCAAGTACTAGTACAGGAACTAGATTCATTATTCGAACAAGAACACAACATATATAGGATTGGGAGAGGTGCAAATTGGGGATTTTTCAGGTCATGTTTGTAAGGAAATTGTACTGTTGGTAGCTAGAACTGGCTAGGGGCTCGTTCAACTTCTTCTATTTCACCATATATCAACCATTGCACTTCTTGTAAAGAGACAATTGAACAACCTATACGAGAAATATAATCAAGTACTTTCATATTCATAATTGAAACAATCACACCTAGCATTGAATTACTGAAATATAGAAATATCAAATTCTAAGTGTCACTAGTCATGCAATGGGTGGAATCCATTGACCGAAAATCCACCATCTACACAAATAACTTGGCCAGTGATGTAAGAAGCAGCTGGGAGGCATAAGAAAGCAACCAGAGATGAAACTTCACTTGGTTCTCCAACGCGCCGGATTGGGGTTCGTGAGATGATGCTTTCTAGGTGCTCCTTGTCCTCCAACATCTGCCATGGAAACAGTTTTAGAGAGATGTTGTCATAAACATACTATTTACACATGCGCCTTACAGTCTAGTGCCTTACTGTTTATACGAGAGCATCAGTTCCATTTTTACTGGCAGTGCTTAGCACATAGACAGGTTTTAGACAGTGCCCAGCTATTGGGATGTATAAAAATTTAACAGTTCAAGCTTTACCGTTTGGAGATGAGGGGTTCTGATAACCCATGGTGCAACGCTGTTGACACGAATCTTGTCTTTCGCCCACTCACAGGCAAAATTCTTGGTTACTTGATTGATTGCTCCTATAACAGTAGTATTATAGCTATTAGATGTTTGAAACTCAGTATTGCATATCTCAAATTTTACACCTTATCAAAAATTACCTTTACAAGCTGCATAGTTTGAAAGCCTGGGTAAAGCAACAACTCCAGCGACAGAAGAGATGAAAACTATGCATCCTGAACCGGATGCTTTCAAGAGAGGGTGTGCAAGTATTGATAGACAATAACCAGAATCGAAGGTAGTAGCGAAGGTTCTAGTATGATCTTCGTCAGTGTAGTCCACACTTTCCTTAAACACACCTGTCCCAACATTATTGACCTTCACAGTAGTATGCATAAGATCAACAGG
>JAJJMA010138499.1:14266-34743 GCA_023529015.1 Papaver nudicaule
GCAACAAAAATGATGATGCAGTGATACTTACAAGGATATTGAGTTTGGCATCAAACACACCGGATACCGTTTCTATGAACTTCTTTCTTTCATCTGGAACTGAGACATCACAGACTGAACCAGTAACTTCATAACATTTTTCCTCCCAGTCTTTCAAGCAGCGTGTAATACCGTCTTCGTTCCTAGCCGTAGTGTGAACTGTTGCTCCTAGTTCAGCTAATTCCTCTACTATGGCATGCCCAATCCCTCTAGTCCCGCCAGTGACAAGGGCAGTCATTCCCTTGAGAGACCATCTCCCTGACTTTACTGTGTTACTTGTCATGGTTTTTTTCGCTTTCTCTGTAAATTCTCAGAAGTAATTCAAAAGGACGAAGAATGATTCATGAATTGTTCAACCTCTCTTTTTGTTTTGTACTGGAGTTTGTTATTACAAGTCAAAAACTTGGTTTATATACTCTATCAATTATTTTGGTAGTGGGTAGAACAGTTGAATGATCATGATTCATATTGGCCTCTAGTGCTGAATTATTTTTTGTATGATATCAGCTAATGGATTAGCAAATCTTAATCGTATCAAGTATGAAAATGATTTTACTTCAAATCTTTAGCGCACATGATACACTGTTCACTGCACCAGATGCTGAAAGTGCAGGAACTAGATTCATTTATTCGAACCAACAACTACACAGGTAAAACACCAGCACATAGTGGTGCGCAGACGCTCTTACAGCTTGGAATCATTATGCTGTCACAACTCCAGTCCACATTGGGGGGGAATTCTCTTGCACGTACAAATGAAGCACCAGCAGTGACCACAGATTCGACCGAAGCTGTTTGAACACCAGCGGAGAATAAAGCATGGATAGCATCTGGTAGTATAGTAAACAAATCGTATCAGTAAAATAGTTAGTTTGTACAGACACAAGTTACATCTGTTCCCTTTTGTATTTTACTCACTGCATTCATAAGCTGTTTGAACACCAGTTTAATTTATTGGTGCAACTGCAAAGGATTCGGTCTCGAATTTCTGAGTTAGAAAAAGGAAATGAACTGTCAAAAGCTCAGTGCATCACTCTGAAATCGGAAATTGCTGCTCTCAAGTCTAAGCTGGATAAACAAGGAAATTGGTTGGAGAAATGGAATAAATCTATTGGAAGGGAATTGTGGAAATGATGGGGTTTCATGGTGTTTCCATTACCTTTCTGGTAAATCAGACTTTGTTTTGTTTCCGGTTAGAAATCTGCATTTGCAAGTCCTTAACTTCTTGGTGTGATATGTTTCCTCTCTTGTGGATTCTGTATGACCTGCACTTTGGAGTGGAAATTACTGCGGGGCTGTCAACCCCTGGGCAGCAGCCAGCAGGGTGGGCTGGATTTTACTACACTAGAGCATTGTTCTGAGGTTCCCTACTTTGTATACAGACTGAGCTGTATGTAGTAGGCCAGGGATTGCTAGAGTGAGTGTGCATTGGAGGAATGAGACTAAACATACCATGAGATAAATTTTCATTTGGTTTTCTCGAGTCTTGGTCTCGAATTATGCAAGCAAAATTAGAGGTAATTCCTAGTATCAGGATTGGAATCACCTTGCTAGTTCCAAGAGAGAATTTTCATGGTAAAGAAAACAAGAAAATGAAGGCAAAAACTAGAAATTGTGAGATAAAAGATGCCCTAAAAAGCAGCGAGATTGATGAGAGAATTGACGTTCTCTGCCACGGATCAGTGCGATCTTGTGCATTGAAAGCTTGAAGAACAGCCCTGTCCCTAACATTTGGCTCAGATTAGGTAGCAACTTTGTCTGTGCCTTCAGGTTCAGTACCAGAGCAGGTTACGATGACTGGACCATCGAAACGAATAGTTTGATACGAATTGAGCAACTTGGTAACAAAAGTACTCCAAAGAACTTTCACAGTGATTTCCTTACTTTTTCTACTACTGATAAAAACTTGATGTTCCTAAAAATTTGATGTAGTACTATATACAAAATCATTGTGTCCAAAATGGACTACTGTATGGAAACTGCATCTATTGCATATCCTAATAACTAGTTCTTCAGCATAGTATTGCAAACAGCTTCTTGCATCTATTTGTTAACCTGTTGAATCTCAGCCACATCGATGATGGTGTCATTCTTGCACTCGACTTCTGTAATCTCAGCCGCGGTGATGTTGCTGGCATTGTTTGTCGTTGAAGTAGATCTGACATTTTCTGGTTCTGAATCTGTGGAGTTTGCCACAGACATTAGCCTTGACATCCGCCTCATTTCCTTGGATTTTCCCCACAAAACTAAATATAAGCCTATAGCTATCAACACACCACCTATTACACTGCACGAAAAAATCTCAATCAAAACATAACAAAAAGAAAGCAAGTAAACAGACCAATTTCATTGAACTTTAAGGTTCTAGTCCATCAACTTTAAGATAAAGGGCATTCATGAGTGAAATTAGCTACATTTTTCTCATTAGTTATGAAAATTTGCAGTGCAATAGAGAAGAGAAATTGGAAATGAATAGGTAAGAGATGAAAACGGCCGAGTGAGAATACGTACAATCCAACGTGCAGCTTCTCGTTCAGTAGGATCGATCCAGTGAAGGCTACGAGTACGAGTCCTACAGGGCTAAAAACCGATGCAAACAGTGGCCCTCTAACTTTAACACACCATGCGATCAATGTCATCATCACACCTGATGCAACCACACCCTGGATGCACATATTGTGAAGTTCAAATTAGAGTCGCATTTTACTGTGCATCTACAAAGTAATGCAATACGGCACCACCAGCAATTTCTCATCAGTCAACAAACTTATGGATCTGATACCAATGGGTTTATGCACATACCGAGTAAACGACTGAAAACAGTCGAACATTCCAGCTGAGCTTCCACTCTGACCAGTCCCTCGTTGTGCATAAAGCAAAAACGACGGATTGGATTGAAGCCATCGAAACTGTCAGGGCAGTACTTGAATAGTAGCATGGGTAGCTATGAGTCAATTTGGTCTGCCAACATATACAAATTACAAGAATGAGATAACAAAACTTGAATTGCAAAGGAAAACTTAAGATAAACTTAGCAAAATACTAGTATACATGTATGGTTAGTACAGAAAAGGCACCACGTAACTATCCAATATCTACTTATCTTCTTGGTGTCATAGAGATGTAGCTATAGATCAGGCTTTTAGCTCAACTGTCAAGTGAACCACTGGATAGGGGTAGAGTGTAACTAGGTACATTAAGGACGGTAAGCAAAGAAGTTTGAGAGAAAAACAGGGAGAAGATAAGTAGAAATTTTATATTTTTTGTTTTTTCTCCTATAACTCAGCCATATTAAAAGTATTAGTACGGGTGTCGGTCTCCATACGTATGAGTACGCCAAAAAAATGAAATTTGCCGTGTCGTTGTAACACAGCTTTTAACAGTTTACCTGCATAATTAACCAGGCCGAATACGATAAGCAGCTCCCAAAGGAAAGGATCATTCCTAACACTTCTCTTCCACGGACATGTTCGTGATGTTTAAGGTGCAAAACATTTGAAGACCACATTGGAATCTGCACTCCTTTGTAAAAGCACAGCAACATCGCACCACCCACACCCAACAGCATGCCTCCAAGCTTCAGCTTAGCATCAAGCGATTTGTATTCTAACTTTTCAATCCTGTAAGAGAAAAAAAAAATACAGTTAACGGCAAGACTTTCAGTTAACTTTTCAATCTGGTTTACATACAAACAAGAAGTACTCACAAAAGATAAATTCGAATACACTTAAATTAGTGGTCATCATCTTCCAATTAGAGAAGTAGGGATGTGACTCACCCAAATAAAGCAGCCATGACAAACGTAAATGCAGGGATAAGATTAGTCATGGCGGCAGGGAATGTTGCGGAAGCCAAGTTGATGCCGACACCGTAAAGATTCTGGGACAAGCTAAACCTGAGATGAATTCACTCATCAATGTCAGAATTACAATCGTTAGAGAGGTTAGTTGGCAAAGGGCAACGATAATATTACCCCAACAACCCGCAGATAAATGACTGCAAGAGAATCTTCCATGTGATGGGTGGTCTCGAACCTCTGCAAGAGAAAATAAAATAAGGAATGCTAAAGAGAAAATAAATTTGTATGGTCTGCCATCTGAATAGAAAATTACATTATAAAACTTATGTTAGGAAGCAAATCTAAGGCAGTAGGAGTTTGGGAAGTTATTCTTCAGAGATTTCAAGGAGATCATTGATAGTGTGAAGATCATCATATTTTAACTGGTGCTTGCACACTGACATCTTTAAGGGCTACACTTTAAATACTGTAATCAACCATTGGCATGCTGTTGTGGGTGTAATGTAATTCTGTAATAACTAGCTTTCCTGAGCTAGATTTTTGTTCACAGTTTTACCACTTCCTCTGTGGTAATTCTGATTCTTAATAAAACTGCCCTTTTTTGAGTAAAAAATATAAAACCTATATAGAGAGGTTTAAGAACTTCAATTCAATTATCAAAAAAAAAAAAAAAAAAAAAAAAAAAAAAGATCTTCAATCCGAAAACATAATTTTCCCTAATTTGCCCCAAACCAACTATTGAGAGAGAAAACAAAAAATTGCCCTAATTTATTGAGAATCGAAAAATTGAAAAACTAAAGAATCACAAGAAATTAGAATAAAAGTAGAATGTTACTTACTGTAATTAACCATTTCAAAATGAAGCTCTTAAAAGATCAAAAATTTTGCAGTACCAAATTTTTGCTGGAAGCAAATGTACATTTCTCGATAACTCCGAAACTTTGGAGAGAGAAAAGATGAAGAAAGAGGGGCACGAATTTCGAAACAGATCTGATACTGGACTTTTACTTGCCAAATATAGTACTATTTTTGGTTAACGAAAGAAGCCCAGAGGCCCAAAAAGAAAAAACAAGTCCCAGCATGTCCTAAAAACCACTCACAGATTCAAAATGTATGACCAATTAAGGAAAAGAATTACCTCTCTTTGAAGAACGCAACTGGGACGATGAAAATGGAAGCGAAGATACACCGGTATGCAGTTAGTATCTTCAAATCCATCCCTTCACTGATAGCTAGCTTGTATGTTACTGTCATTCCGGTCAAGATCATCTGGGCTGCCAACATTCCAAGCAGTGGTCCTGATCCTTGAACCACGATCTGTACTCTTTGCAACAATTCCATCTTCTTCTTTGAAGAACAAAACATTTTTGATAGATGATTATTCTTGTGAACTAGGGAGGAGGAAGAGGAGATGGAAGTAGCTGGAGTCATTATTCTTCTGAACTAATTCGATGTATAGAGAATAAATGGGTTTTCTAGTTTTAGTTCAATTCCCACGTAAATGATTTATTTGTGCATGGCCGTATAGGGTAAAATAACAAACCAAGGCAAAGCGTGGGTACAGTAAGAAAAATATTTATTTTTTTTAAAAAAAAAATTTTGGACCAGAAAAAAATTGATTCCTATGAAATAGATTAATTTTTGAACTTTGCATGGCAAGGTGGATGGCAAACACAGATTGTCGCTATATGGGAAAAAAAACACAAACGCCGTAATTCCCGCCGCTCGGCATTACTTGTGTCGGTTGGCGTAACTTACGCCTCCAGCGGCGCAATTAAGTCGCTCGGCATAAGTTATGCCGATACCAACGGCTCTTTCCAACATTTACCTATAAATACTGTTGTAGTGTTTTCATTTTCTTTAGAAATGAAAACTTCTCTTATTTCTACTTCTACTATCCTATTTCTCTTCTTCATTTTCATTTCTCTCATTTTTACTACTACTGTACATTTATACAATGAATTTCCTTCGCAAAAGAAACTGAAAGCAGCGCAGAGGTCCACCGTTTCCAGCTGGTGTCGAAAATTGGAATCAGAACTCGGAAGAGTTTGATAACCCACGAATATTGTTGTGTCCAGAACTAGTCGACAACCATGTATGCACTCACCTTGAGTGGGGTAATGTCACCAGATTAAGAGGGGGGCTGACGGATTTTTCGGGAATGTATAGAATACTTCCACCTACAATACGAGAAAGGCTGAACAGATATCCATGGCGTGAATACTATGAGTTAGATTTGAAACTGGCCAACGTGACATCTATCACCGTTCTTCCCGAAAGGTGGTGGTCTACAACGCACACTTTTCATTTCGACGACTTTGAGAGATCAGGTAAGTTTGATTTGATTTGACTTTTATATTTGCAACAACTTAAAATTAAAACATGTTGAAACCATAAAAACAATGAATGTTAACATGAATCACACCACTTGATTTAAGGTTTGTTGGCGGCATTCATAGTGGTATTAGTGATGTTGTTTCTTTTGATCAAGATAAGTGGAGTAGCGAGAATAAATGGCACGGACTTTCCAACTTTTTGTGCGTGCCCCAACGTCGTTGTACCCGCAGACCATTAAAAGTTCAAAGCCGGTGGAATTATGTGGCAGCTTTCAGGATATGGCTGCAGTATGTAATTACTCAACCAATTGATTCGAGTATGTATCCTGAGATTGAAAGAGTTTGGCTTATGTGATTTCTTGGACAGTTGTTTTTTTCAAACTCCTCTTCATGCACAAAGATTGGTGGTTAGAAGCTTTTGAGGACCTTGAGGCCACCCCGAACTATGATTGGGGTTCAACTATTTTATCTGAACTATATATAGCCCTCGATGTCGTATCTATTGGCGGGGCAACTTTCAATGGCTATTATGGCATTATAGAGGTATGTAAATATTTTTTCGAACCTTGGAACTTACAAAATTATTTAAAAACTATGCCCTTATTCGAGTTTTTCAATTTTCAGTATTGGTGGTATGCCAACTTCCGTATGGCGCCTCCCGTCCAAGTTTCCGATAAAGCACAATTTCCGATAATGAAGTCGTACGTTAGGGTAATTGGGCGAAAAGATAACCCAACTATGATGTTGGGAAATCGTTGTATGGTCTTAAAATTCATCAGATGACCGGATGCCACACTAATATCGTTACAAAACCTTACGACGCTAACAAATTTCGAAACAAGTACCATGAGACGATGTCCCAACAAATCCTTAAGTAGTCCAAGTCTAGAGTTATTTTGTGGAGTCCACCTAATGAACGAGGTGTTTTGTATTTGGTTGAGATATTGATGCACCAATTGGAAGGTCATTTATTATTTGCTATTAACCCGTCAGGGTTTCTGATTATGTTCTCCGAGATGATTATGATATATTGAAAGCCAGTGGTTGGACTTATTATGACCAACTTACTAGAGAAGTGCGGTTTACGACTGAGTACGAACGGTGGTTCACATCGGTTGCAAAGCTTGTGATTGGTTTAGATAATTATCATATGTACGGGTTTGATTTACTGGCACTTGCCAAGTTGAGGACAAAGTTAGTTGTTCCACCCCACCCTCCTCCGGTAGAACCATGTTCAATGAACTGTACAACTAGTGGGGCCTCCTCGTCACGAACTCTACCAGAAATACGTTAGGAGATGCCGAGTATAACCTCGTAGGGAGAGTGTACGACAATTCCAATTGTTTCGACAGTCGAGGATCACACTTACCCTTACTATGATGTGATATATTTTGACGAAGAGTTGAGGCAACATTGCAATGATTTGTGGTATCTAACTCAGCAAATGCAATGTTCATCTAAATGTGGCAAACAGATGGATGAATGGGTGGGCTTTTGATTAGAGTATACCTTTGCAGTAACTGCCTACACCAACATCAAGTAGATCATCTCAGGGATCTGTTCATCAGAAATCTGACGGAGATGTGCATGAGACGCAACATCAGGTAGTTCAAGAGACACAAATATCAGGTGTTGTTCAACCAACTCCAACCGTTCTTCAGCCGACACCAAGAGGCGGCTTTCGTGCGTGGAGCCTGAACCCAAATGAACAAGTCTATCATGTTGCTGCATCACCACAGGAGGGTACTTCCACTTGGTAACACCCTACCGGTCTTGTTTTTTCCGACTGGGATTTCCCCGAACGTGTATAGTGTTATGGACCCAATTAATTCTTTCTTTGGGCACAGTGGAGGGCTGCCTGAGTTCGCCAATGTGTGTACTCCAATGCCTCATGGGATTTTGGCTAGCGTGTATATGGTGGTGGTGGTGGTGGTGGTATATCTGGAATTTCATCGAGCGTGTATGGTGGTGGTGCTGGTTTGGTTAATCAAGAGTACGATGATGATGCAACACAAAGTCCGGAAGATTCTGTGGAAGAAGATGATTCGAGTGATTGAATATGGTTTGAGTGGGTCTGGGATATACATCAAGTACATTGCTAGTTTGGAGATGGTTTGAAGTTGGTTTGAAAATGGTTTTAGTGATTTGAGTGGTTCTGAAGATGGTGTGAGTGGTTTGGAAGATGGTTTAAAGATGGTTTGGAAGATGGCTATAGTGGTTTGAGTGGTTTGGAAGACGTTTTGAATGTTAGTTTGTGTAATATAATGTAAGATGGTTCGTGTAATTGTGTAATGTAATGTAAGATGGTTCTTATAATGTAATGTTCACGTTTGGAATATTCTTCGTGTAATGTAGTGTGGTTTGGAAGTTATTGCTAGTTTTTTTTATGTATTAATGACAGATGTTTCAATCTAATGTTAAAGCGGTTTTAATCAATATTTATTATTTTTATTTACGAAAGATGCTTAGTCTTCTAAATTTGAATACATCAGGTACTTCAAGTGGAGTGAAAAAAAATCATATTATCACTACTACTACTACATCGTTGGCAATTTAGTCAAGTTGATCTATGGAAACGGGTTATACTTTGGTAAAACCATAAGAATGGTGAAACACCCAAAGTAAGGGAACACCTGACCTCGCATTCTTTTCCTAACTTCTCTGGCAACACTTGACAAAAAGTCATCTTCTTCGCCTTCCAGTCTTCAACGGTCTACTGTCATGGTTAAACATACATAATCGTTTACAATTTTGTTTATTTACCCCCAACAAAATGCTAACGCATTCGTAGTACGCCCATTTTGATTGCCAGCCGTAAAGTGAAATTTTTCAAATACTCCCTCCCAAAAATTATTGTTCACTACACTGTTGTTCACATGATGGACGGGCACCACAGCTTGTCATTGTGATACAAAACTTCTACAAAGCCATTTGTCTTCATCGACAGTGAATCTTGGTCGAAACACAAACGTCTTCTCGTTAAAAAAAATGCCTAACTGATGAAAATCTTGAGTGTGTGGACAAGAAAATGAAGAAGTTGTAATTGAAATGGTGAAACTGATTCGTGTTTATAAGGGAGGGGAAAATAGCCATTTGATGCAGTTATTGTGATGAGACATAACTTATACCAGACAACATAGGTTACGCCGCCAGCGGCCTTTTATACCGCATGTCGTAACTTTCGCCGAGCGGTGTAACAGGTGCCGAATATTCCGGCGGTGTTAATGGTAAAGGATGAAGGAAAAAGATGGGCAGTTACACTTGAATGAGATTATATGTTTTCGCCTAAAATCAAGCTTCATATGGCGGAATATATTCAACTTGTGGATTCTTTTAATTGCATACGGAAACAAAATAATATCACCGAGATTTTATGAACGAAATATGTTAGGGTCAATTCAAATTCAAACTCTATGGACTTAGACCCGGGTATGCATATTGATCATCATGGTTTGGACTTAAATAGTCAGGTTGCAGAGACTTTAGGTGAGGCTAGGCATAAGCCTACTCAAACTGCAACTACCCATATCCAGCTAAAGAACCAGAGACCTAATAAGGGGTCGCATCAGAATAATCAACAATGGCGTCCTATAGGGTTCATCACTGAGCACAATCTGATTGATTTTTCTTCTCCATCTGCAAACATTCTGCTTAATAGTTCAAAGACCATGGGGCCGAATTCTATTAACTTGGTGGCTTCTACTTCAACACCAGGGTTGGGAATTTGCCATGGCGGGGGAAATATCCACGATAGGGCATATAAGCATCTTGCTAATTATTTGAATGGAAAAGATGATGGGGTTCCTTCTCAGAGTGGCAATGGACTTGGTGTTAGTATCAGGGATTGCCTTGACAGAGATTGTGTTCGAAGTGAGGAGTTCAACACAACTCATCAACATATGGCCATTGGAGTTGCTTCTATTTTTGTTCAAGTTAACTTTGGTGAAGTAGAAGGTGTTGGCACTTTACAAATTAACAAGGGTATAGGTGGAACAACAGTGGGTATGTTGGGTTCAGGAGGACTATATGTTCTGAATGTTGTTGATGGGAAAGGAGTTGGTGGACCATTTTCAGCACTTTGAACATAAATATTTGAATAAACAATACTCCCTCCGTTCCAATTTACTTGAGGGTTTTAAGATTTTTTCATGTTCCAAATTACTTGAGGGTTTTCCTATTTTACCAATTTTTTCCTAAATTATCCTTACTTTGGAATCACACAAAACATAGGAAATAGTAAAAAGATTGACTTTTCTTTAATATCCTATATATTTTTATTCCTAAAAACATAATACACTAGAACCTATGAACAAAAAGAATTAAAAACTAAGAGAATTAAATGTATTAGGGAGATATTATTAAGGGTAAAATAGGGTAGAAAATAATCTCTTTCATTTTTCTTAAACTGCGTGAAAAACTCAAAACCCTAAAGTAAATTGGAACGGAGGGAGTATGATATTCTTAGATTTAGCCAATGTCGAATGGTATAGGGTTTTGTCATCATTATGATGCACTTCTCTCGACTGTAAACTTAAGTTTTGTGCTAGGTAATGTAAGGGCAGATATTCCGAGCACAAGATGGCAGTTTGCTGACGGAGAAAACATTTTATATGATTTACAGGTGGATGTGTTTGGGATTCATGATATGGTGGACAAAGCCTTTCCAATATATAAGGCAAGGATGACAGAAATGTCTATGCCCGAATGTACTCAACCTTTATATACTATATCTGATGGTAATGTGATATTAGAGAAGGTGGATGTACCAGTGGGGATGAGTGAAGTATCTATCCCAAATACAAGTAAGGGAGTTGACCAAGCATTGCATGAGAATTCAGAAGATGTGCAGACAGAGGTTTTGGACAATCCTGGGACTGGAGACATTCCAGTCGAGCCACAGTAGTTGCATCTAACAGTAGAAAACAACGTCATGGATAAGGCTTTGGGCAAAAATGAATTAGGAGAGTATGCAAATACCCTATTCACGGTGGTGGAGGATCAAATTGTGATAAACCCTAGTGATATTAAGACACAAAGTGTGAGGCATCTGATGTCCTTTTCACTACAAGAAAGTTAATCTTTAAACTGTGTAACAGATACGGTAGCTTAAGAGAAGAAGACAAACTCCAGGCTAGGCCAGTGATATTGGAGATCTTGATGAAATATAAAGAAAGATACCAGATTCTTGCAGCTGGAAAAAGTGGGGTGGATAATGCAAAAAGTGGCGACTCAAACTTGGAGGATCAAGAGGTGTCGAATGGGGTCTAAGATCATAAGCTGAAATGTGCGGGGACTCAATGACTACAGAAAACATTTAGCCTTAAGAGATGTAATCAGTACGCATAGATGTTTTATATGCGATGTGCAAGAAATTAAATTAGTGGTGATGACACAGTGGTTTGTACGTCAATTATGGTATGATTCAAATTTTGATTGGAGACTATACCTTCTCAAGGAACGGTAGGCAACAGTGGAGGTCTTTTTTTACTTTGGGATATATCGAGGTTACAAGCTTTGAATGTAAGATTGGGCTACACCAATATCTTCATCGTCTTCAAGGTCAAAGCTACTGGCTTTGAATTTGTTTTTACATCTGGTTATTCACCGCCTGACTACAACTTGCATATTAACTTCTGGAGAGATATGGCGGATGTCAAAAACTGGTCGAGTCTTCTTTGGTGTTTAATAGGCGACCGGAACGCAGTTAGATGTGAAGAAGAAATGAATAAGGGGAGTGGCAATTTGTGGAATCATGTTTTATTTTATGAATTCATAGAAGATCATGAGTTAATTGATCTACCATTGAATGGAGGATCTTTCACGTGGACTAATAAACAAGTAAATCCAACACTTTGTTGTCTGGATATAATGATTTGCTCTTCTTTTGATGTGTTTTTCAATAGAGCAACACAAAAAACTTTGGTTCGCACCATTTCGGATCATAATCCAATTTTGGTAGATTTAATCCAACAATGAGCTACACAATTTCTTCGTCGTCTTCAAGGTCAAAGCTACTTGCTTTGAATTTGTTTTTATATCTGGTTATTCACCGTGTGACTACGACTTGCGTATTAACTTCTGGAGAGATGTGTCGGAGGTCAGAAAACGGTCGGGTCTTCTTTGGTGTTTAATTGGCGACTGGAACGCAATGAGATGTGAAAGAGAAAGGAATAAGGAGGGTGGAAATTCGAGGAACTGTGTTTTATTTTATGAATTCATAGAAGATCATGAATTAATTGATCTACCATTGAATGGAGGATCTTTTACGTGGACTAACAAACAAGTAAATCCAACAGATTGATGTATGGATAGAATGATTTGCTATTCTTTTGATGTGATGTTCAATAGAGCAACACAAACATCTTTGGTTCGTACCATTTCAGATCATAATCCGATTTTCGTAGATTTAATTCCAATAGTGAGGTACTTTTTTTATTTCAAAGTGGATAACCATTGGCTTTAACACAAGGATTTTCATTCGTTGGTGAAGACATGGTGGGAGGCAATGACTCATTCTGGTACGCCAAGTTTTGTCTTTTTCAAAAAACTACAAAACTTGAAGTTTTTTCTAAGAAGTGGGCTCGAGAAACTTTTGGTGATGTTAAACGTAAAGAAAATGAGTTAACGGAAGCCATTGGTAGACTCGATTCTTTGGAGGAAACATCAACTCTTTCTCAAAATCAGAGAGAATAGCGAGTTGAGGGGGAGGTGAAGCTACAAGAGGTGCAGCCAAAGAGAAGGGTTTTACAGATGTAGACAAGAACACGAGCTATTTTCATGCCATAGCAAATTCCAACAGGAAGCGATCATATATTACAAAATTGGAGGTGAATGGTATAGATGTGTTATACGAAATTGCAATTAAGCAGGAAATTCATCATTATTATAATGACTTATTTACAGCCACTTCGGCTATAAACCGTTCTTTTGATAACTTGGCTTTCTCTTCGGTTAATGATGTTCAACAAGCTTGGCTTAAAAGGCCTTTTAATCAGGAAGGAGTTCATGCAGCGGTAAAAGCTTGTGGAGCTAATAAAGCATCGGGTCCTGATGGTTTCAACATGGTGTTCTGTGAATGTTGTTGGAACATCATCAAGGGGGATCTTATGCGAGTAATTGAGGAATTTTATCTCAAGGGAAGGTAGATTGGACACTTAATACCTCTTTTATCAAGCTTATCCCTAAAAACAAGATTCATCGGCGGCTAAAGACTTTCGACTGATAAGTCTGATTTCTAGCTTTTATAGGGTGATTTCAAAGGTTCTTGCGGAGAGAATGAAGTTAGTTATGCCAGCTCTAATCGGTGATTCTCAAGGGGCTTTCATAAAAGAGAAACAGGTTTTAGATGGTATTCTAGTGGCAAACGAATGCATTGATAGCAGGTTAAAACAAGTGTTCTTTGTAAAAATGATATGACAAAAACATTTGATAATAATGTCAATTGGATTTCTTTGTTTGCTATTCTTCGGAAGAATGGCTTTGGAGATAGATGGATAAAATGGATGATGTGGAGTATTACAGAAGCTCAGTTCTCAATGTTGGTGAATGGCTCGACAGCAAATAGAATAAAACCTTCTAAAGGTATTCGACAAGGTGACCTTCTTTCACCCTTTCTCTTTATCTTGGTGGTCAAAATCCTTTCTAATTTTCTGAATGAGGCAATGCAAAGCGGTAGGATTGAAGGTTTTCAGTGGTGGAGGAGGGAACGATATTTTCTCATCTTCTGTTTGCAATTGATACTGTTATTTTTCTTAATGCTTCTATAGAAGAGGTGAGGAGATTCATATTATTTTGATGGTTTTTGAGGTTCTTACTGGTTTGAAAATGAACTTGGAAAAGTGAAAAATCACTAGCTAGTATAGGTGCTAGTGATGTGATCAATGAGTTAGCTCTTGAATTGGGGTGTGGTATTGATTCTCTACCAATTACATACTTGGGAATGCCAATTGGGGCATCAAAAAAAGCACTTCGGTGTGGGAGGTTGTTATTGAGAGGACGCAAAAGAAGTTGGCTACTATGAATCAGCACATAGCGGGAAGATTAACTCTTCTCAAACAGTGTTTGAGTTGTTTGCCAACGTATTATCCTTCTCTTATTCAATTGCCTTATACCATAGAGAAACGATTGAACACCATTATATAGAAGTTTATTTGGGGGGAAGATGAAGACAAGAAGAAGATGAGTTGGGTTAGATGGAGGAAAATTTGTCGACCAAAAGAAAAAGGAGGCTTGGGAGTAAGGAGTTTGCGTAGAGTTAATATAAGCCTCCTAGCAAAATGGCATTGGAGATATGGGAAAGAAAAAACAACTCTTTGGAGGCGTATTATATGCGAGAAAACAAACTCGCAAACTGATTTTCTTATGCCTTTTCTGATTTTGTTAACATGAGGGAGAAGGAGCGTGAAGTGCGTGAGAACTTTGGAGGAAGATTGCAGAGGAAATTTCCAGATTTGAAACATCTCTATCTGGAGAGGAAGACATTCTACATCAATGTAGAAACAATGGGTAATCGAAGAGGGGTTAGCTTAGAAGAGAAAAATATATGAGGATTTAGATCGTGGTTGCACTTTCCTAAAGTGATAGCACAATGGTTACTGTATGTTTTAGAGGAAGCTAGAACCATTCAAGATTTGAAGAAGCGGCCGAAAAGAGATGGTGATAATTCTTTTTTTTATGAAATCAAAATCAATGAAGGTGGTAAATACTTTCGCATATCGAGAGTAAGAAGAGGTGACAAAGACAGGGCGTATGTTGTGTGTGTTCCAAGTGGAGAAAGCAACTATTATTGAAGTGCAACCTACCCCATCAAGGAATGATTTCAAACAGCATCTACCTTTAAAACAGGCTATTAATCGGACTTTCAACAGGGCTTATGTTCAAGTAGCAGGTTTTGCTAGGTGAAATAGAATTTTGAAGGAGGTGCAATAATATTGTAGTGATATTTTGACGTACATTTGGAGATTATAAACCAACAAGTGCATCTTTTGTAGTGTGAGAGTTGGATTGATATATGGCAACCTAAATACTTCACAGTATATGTGGCTACAATTGTTGTTTCAAGTTCTCTTCAGGATGCCGTCATGATTAAAAGTCCAGTACTGTCTAATCAACTTAAAAGGCCTTTCAAAGATAGACATCAAATAATACCTTTACAGTCCATCAACAAACTCCACAAATGGGTTAAAATTAGAGGACTTCCATAAAATTATTGGTCCTACAAACTGTTCAAAGCTGTTGGGCACGACATGGGAGGATTAATAGAAGTGGATGTCAATATTTTGAAAAGAACTACTGCAAAATTCTTTAGAATAGCAGTGAAAGGTAATCTATCGTCAATCCCGGCGGCTTTGTTGGTTGAAGATGAAGGTAGGAGGTGGTTAACCACGGTGGAATGGGACTTCAATTTTTATCCTGAAAATGAGGCTAAGTTGGCGGAATATCAGGTTTTGATTGAATCTTTCACTCAGAAAGGAAACAAAATCTGGAAGAAAATTCAAAATTTCAAATACCGATTTACATGGCACTCAAAATAATCGAGTTGGGTCATCTGGAAAATATATGCCGGGTAAAACTGATGATCCAAATCCAACCATAGTGGACTGTTCTCAGAATGCTGAATCGTAATTCAGGTCCACTCACAAGTCGAGTCAGAGACCTAAATTACACGGAGAGGAGAAATGGGTTTATAAACCTAAAGAAAAATCTTCTTCTAACTGTACAACATCGAGCCATAACTCTAAAGGCTTGAAGAAATCTGATAACAAGTCCATGGGGACTAATGATCACAGTTTGAGCAACTGCAATCAACAGAGAAGAGATGTCAATCTCTCAAACTCTAAGAATAACTCAAAAGGTGATCATTTCCATGGCGAAAAGCACAACTATGACGGGGTATATATGCATCATATTTCTAACAGTATAGTTGTGGACGGGGTTCCATGTTGTGGAGATACGATGTATAATACTTGTGTCAGGGGTGTTTCTGACAGATGTGTTGTAGAAGGGGTAGAAAACGACAATCTATTGCGACATATTGGAATTAGAACTGTTGCCGTTGGAACTAATACTGGTGAGGGAGATAAAAAAAAGGTTTAGATCAAACTCATCTTAGTTTAGTTCCTAATGGGGCAGTAGTGGGTATGTTAGTGTCAGATGAAAATCAAAAGTTGAGTAATGCAGTGGTAGACGAAGTATACTGTCAAAACAAAACCTTTGAAATTCAGTCCGACATTGAACTTGTTGATCTGGTTGATTTGAGTACAGAGGATGTTAGTACCAAGAATGTCAACAACAGGTTCATGGATGCTATGAATACTTATGCAAGTCAAGAATGTGCAGGTGGTGTTCCCACAATGACTTCGTTACTTGATTTTGTTATGGGTAGGCATAGCTTTCTGCAGGTACAAGAAGATGTTTTTGGGAATTTTGATATGGTAGATAGGGCTTTCCCTGTTCATGTAGCTCACGGATCTCCACAACCAGCAGCACCTGAACTCAATCCTCAACAACCAGCAACTGTAACAAGTAATTCACAGCAGCAAGTTGCATGCATCAACAAGTACTCCGCAGCAACCAACAACAATTTTAAGTACTTCTCAGCATGGTACTGCCACATTGGATACATCACTATTTACATTAGAAGACGATAAAATAATCATCAAGATTGGTGACATTCAAAACGCAAAATATGATGCTAATGAGTTTATTTTATCAACCTCTAGAATGGTCATTGAGTTGTGCAGTAGAATTAGAGGGCTTCAAGATGATGATGCAAGTCAGTTTACAATGGTTGTTCAGGAAATACTAAGAAGGTACAAAGCTACATACGATGCTTTAGCAGCAGGGCAAAGGGTGATTGACAGTTGTGAAACCACCAAAAGAACACACAAAGCAAACGAAGGGATTCACCAATGGATTTAGGATTCAATCCTACGACATATCAGAACTGAGGTCTTTGTCTCCCGCAACGCAGTCTAATTCATCTGGTGATGTTGTAAACGATGAGGGTATTGAAGCAGAACTATGGAGTTCATAAAGTTTAAATGGGGAGTAACATTATCAACTGGAATGTGCGGGGTTTGAACAACTACGACAAGCAAGTTGCTGTCAAGGATTTATTGTTTACGCATAAAAGTCTTATTTGTTATTTCCAAGAAACGAAAATCATGAAGATATCTGTTTGGTTTGTCAGACAACTTTGGTATAGTTCTGATTTTGATTGGAGAATGCTCCCTTCTCAAGGTATTGTTGGTAATAGTGGCGGCCAATTAGTTATCTGGGATTCAACGAGGCTTGAATATCTTGATGAGAAGTTGGGGCATAATACCATTTCTATTCTCTTCAAATTTAAATATATTGGGTTCATATTTCTTTTCACTAATGCGTATTCGCCTTGTGAGTACAATCAAAGAGAGATATTTTGGAGGGATTTATCAGAAGTAAAGAGTTGGTGCAATGAAGCATGGTGTCATTCAGGTGATTTCAATTCAGTTCGTACTGAATACGAAAGAAACAAACCAAGAGGAGACGTAAGAAACATAAGGTGGACTTGTGATTGAACACTTGTTTCATAAAATTAATCCACAAGAAGGAGGACTCGGAAACAACAAAATATTTTAGGCCTTTGAGATTGATTTCTAGCTTTTATTAGGTAATATCTAAGTTGTTGGCTGAGAGATTAAAAGTTGTGATGCCTGGTTTTATCTCAAACACTCAGGGAGCTTTTATCAAGGATAAACAAATCCTAGATGGAATCCTTATTGCTAATGAATGCATAGATAGCAGATTAAAACAGTTGAAGTTAGGTATTCTTTGCAAACTCGACATGGAAAAGGCATTTGACAATGTCAATTGGCAATATTTGTTTGCAATATAGAAGAAAATTGGTTTTGGTGACAAATGGATTGGATAGATAAAGTGGTTTGGTACTTCTGGTCAGTTCTCTATCCTGATTAATGGCACTGCCACTGATAGAATTAACCCACTAAGGGAATTAGGCAAGGTGATCCTCTTTCACCCTTTCTTTTTCTCCTTGTAGTTGAGGTTTTATCCAAGTTACTCAATGAGGTTGTCAAGGAAAATAGGTGGCTAAAGGCGGTACTGTGATTTCTCATCAACAATTTGCATATGACACAATTATCTTCCTTAATGCATTTAAAGATGAGGTTAGAAGATTGGTGGTGATTTTGATGGTTTTTCAGGTTTTAACTGGGTTGAAACTAAATTTAGACAAAAGTTCTATGATTGTTATTGGTGCAGATGAGGTTATTCATGACTTGCCTTTGGAGTTAGGGTGTAAGGTTGACAAAATGCCAATTACTTACCTTGGTCTTCCAGTTGGTTCATCAAGAAGAAATGAAGCGGTGTGGGAAGTGGTCATTGAAAGGTTGCAAAAGAAGATTGCTCCCTCGAAAAAGAAATTCTTGAATAAAGATGGTAGGCTAAACCTCCTAAAATCCTCTCTATCAAGCTTGCCAGTGTACTTCCTTTCTCTCTTACAAATGCCATCAAATGTGGAAAAGAGGATCATTAGTATTATGCGCAAGTTCTTACGGGGTGAAGATGATCAGAAAAAGAAGATGAGTTGGGTTTCTTTTAAGAAGGTTTTTAGACCTAACATAAAGGTGGATTCGGTGTAAGAAGCATTAGGAGTATAAATAGAGGTTTGCGAGCTAAATCTTAATCTGGTAACCTGATGGCGTTTCCCTCTAATGAAAACATAGGCATAAGATTATGGCATGATATAGAATAACTTATGAACATCTTTCATGATGTAGTGGATTGGCAGCTAGGTGATGGCAAAGCTACTTAGTTTTGGCATGACTGGTGGTTAGAGAAGAAAGCTTTATCAACCAAATATCCAAGACTGTATTCTTTATGTATGCAAAAGCAGGTGAGTGTTTATGATGCAAGCTTATTTAACTGGAATTTTGCTTACAGGAGGAGACTCAATGCAGCTGAGTACATTGACGTTCTAGAGATCAAGCATGACTTAAGAAACATACAGCTTAATCGGCAGCAAGAAGACAGTCTTGTAGGAGATTGTAGCGTGCAGAAGATTTACGAAAAGATGATGGAGATTCACCCAAATTGCAACTTACAACACCTTCTAGGCTACAAAATCATTCCTCCTAAGGTTTCAATCATTATTTGGGCAGAAATGCATCGTTCAATTCCCACAAGAAGTATGCTTCAATCCAGGAGAGTCGAACTGCAGTCGAATTTATATCTACAGTGTGGAAAAGATGTAGAGACGTCTGCTCATCCATTCATTCTTTGTGATAAGGCGAGAGAGATTTGGAATTATTTTCTCGTTGCTTGGGGGATTGACTGGGTGATGATCAACGATGTAGAAGCGCATTTAAGATCATGGAGAATGACCAAGTTTAATGAGAAACAGTTCAAGATATGGAAGTTGATTCCTTACGCGATTATTTGGGAGCTGTGGACAGAGAGAAATTCAAGAAGACAGGGGAATAAGTTTAGATCAAGAGACTCCATGATAAGGGCAGTTAAGCAAAACATCCAACTATTGAGTTATAAAGATCAAAGTTTCTTTGAATACTCTACGCATCAATTGCTGTTCAACTGGGAGTCTATTGTGAATTAGTAGCTCAATAACATGTTACATGATTGATGATCCTATATGTCTGGGTTTGGATCAATTATATATTATTTGTAAATAACATTTTTCTTATCAATATATCTTTCTTTTATCTAAAAAAAAAATACCATTGGCTTAAACTTATGGCATGATATAGAGAGCATGAGGTACGATGGTTTCTTAGTGATGGAGATTGAAGTGAATGATGAAAAATCAGTGTATTTTTGGCATGCTATTTGGTTGTCGAAGAAGAGCCTTGCTACAAAGTACCCACGTCTATATAACGATAAGAAGAGCAACTAACAAATGGCGTATGTGTTTGAAATCCGTGGGCTAGGTATACATATGACATTCCGTTCCATATTGAATCCAGCTGAGTCAATTGACTTACTGGAAATTAGACACGACCTAGAAGCATTGGTTTTACATGCAGGGGAAGAGGACAGACTTATTGGAGATTTCACTGCCAGAAAATTCATCATGAAACAATGGGATACAATGCCTGAAGTTACTTTCTCGAAGATGGTAAAATGGAAATTGGTGCCTCCGAAGGTGTCCTTTGTTGTTTGGTGTATGCTACATCGCGCCTTACCAACAAGAAGTGTTTAACATCACAGAGGTATGCAACTTCCGTCGTACCTTTGTGTCTTGTGCAGTAAAGAGATTGAAACGACAAACCATCTATTCTTCCATTGTGAGA
>JAJJMA010138500.1:0-11848 GCA_023529015.1 Papaver nudicaule
TGAAAAGAAACTGAATAAAATGATCATTGGTTGGGTAAAATTATACATGAGGGTATTATAGTAATGTTATAAACTTAAAAAACAAGGAGGGGCAATTATTAAAGTATGGAAGGGTAATTGTGAAGCCTGGCTAATTTGGGGGCGAGCCCTTTTTTAATAGGGGCGAAGGCTAATCCAAAATAGGCTTACAATGAAGTAAAAAGGTCATCCCATATGAAATATATTTTTTTAAATACAAAACAACCCTTGATTAGTAGAAATTAATGATATGATTAGTTGTTAACTAAATTTGATTAGCAAAATTTTGGAGGGAAAATTAGTGATAAATGATTATGTTTAGGATAAAAATTTGTATGATTATTATTGTTGAGAGAGAGAGGAAAGTGAAGAAAAAGGAGGTTTTGGAGGGAGGGAAAAAGGTGAGTTTTCATCAAAAATGGGTGATTTGGGAACTCAAATCGATGTGGGTGAAGCTTCAAACGGTAGAGATCAACCTCAATCTAGTCTCATCACGAAAGAAATGAAAATGGTGATGTTGCATGATCCACAAATTTTAAATGATGAAGAACGGAAAGCTCTTGCTTATGAAGATCCTATGGAGGTAAAAGAAGACCAAGAACACTCACATGATGAATCCACAGATGAAGACAATGAGGTATGCTTTCTAAAATGTCATATTCGTGTGTTGAATCAAGGGGAATACAAGAACTATTGAATCCCAGGACGAACAATCGTCAAGCAATATGTCCAAACTTTGACGATATTCATGAAATCGTCAAGCAACACATGACGAGCTTGCCGAGTCTGTGTAAAAACACACTCAGAGATGATAACTCGTCATGGTGCAGCAAGAACCTTGACGAGTTTAGCATGGGAAAGAGTACGTACCTTTTCTTTAAGTCGTCAGGGTTTCAGGTAAAATCTTGACGATTTTAGGTAACAGAAAACCATTAATCTGATAGAAAAACTCAGTAAATCGTCAAGGTGGTTGGAAGAACATATGACGACACAACCCTACTTATGAACAGATCGTCATGCATCTTTCAAAACCATGACGATTTTTTTGTTACATTTCCAACAATTGTTTGGTTTGCAGGACTCTAGTGACGATAGAGTGATAATCCGTCACATCCATCACCACGGTTTCAAAGGAGCTAACCAAAAAAGAAGTAATTGCCCATGGGATGCGGATGAGGATATGGATCTTGTGAAGAGCTTCATTCTTATCTATCATGGACGACCCAAAGAAAAATATTCAATGTTTTGGAAGAGAGTGAAACAAAAGTACAAAGGACGCACCTCGAATACTAGACGTCGCAATTGGGTTCAGTTGGCTAATAGATTAGCCCACATAAACTCGCATATCCGTGAGCATTATATAGTCCTTAATATGGTCCAAGAGACACAGGAGGACGGTGATAGGCCGGTTGACGTGGTGAGTAGCTCAACATGCTTTCGGGATAGTATTTCATCACTAGATATACACATGCGCACTAACTTAATTTGTGCTAATTACATATCAGAGAATTTGTGTACGTTTGGGATGAGCGTAATGGCGATGGAGAGTACTTGTATAAGGATCACAATACGTTGCTAAAGAAAAAAGCTCCTAAGTTCGTTAAGGGAGTGTTATTTGATGATGAAGACTTGGCTTACTAGCTTATTATGTAATCGTTGTTAACCACTTTTTGAATACTAGAGAGGGTAATATGTTTTGTGAATTGTGCTTATGAAGTGAGCTCCCTTATATCCCAACATTTTGTGGGTTTTGAACCTATATGGTAAATCGGCATGGTTTATGCCTAAACTGTGCCGACACTGAAGATAATATGTATACACTGTAATTGTGAACTTATCGTCATGGTTTAACATACTACCGTGACGACTTAGTTTGTAATTTTCAAAAAATTTGACCGTTGGGGTCTTGTTCTATAAAAAGAAACCCATCTCCAACACAACTTACCTCAAACTTCTCTTCTTCTCATTGTTCCAAAATACCAAAACAAGTTTCTTGTTTATTTGAAGGTGACAAATGGCCGGATATGGCGATGGAGTATGGGAAGAGAGCGAGGATGTAGAGCTTGTTAAATCATTCGTTAGGGCATTCATTGAAAGACCATATGAAATGTACTCTATGTTTTGGAAGAGGGTTAAGGAATTCTTAGAACAACACTATGGCAATTATAACCGGCGCAAATGGACACATCTTGCTTTCCGCTTCGAACGTATCAAAAGGGATATCATCGGGTATAAAAAGATTGTGGAAATCGTTAACGAACACTACCCTCAATCTTCTCGCAAATTCAAGGTGAGTAGTTATCTAGTTTCTTAAAATTTGCTAACGAAATTTTGTGTATGTTAATCTAACATGTCACTCATTCACCTCTAGAAAGAAAGAATCAATGCCCTATGGGAAATTCGTAATGGTGAACGTGCGTGGATGTTCGGGAAGTGTTTGAAAGTGTTGAACAAACGTGCTCCAAGGTTCATGTCCGATTATATTATGTACGAATTTAGCGACGACGCGTATTAGGTGGTGTTCTTTAGAAAAGAAATGATGTAATGTGCTTTTCCTACTAGAAATGTAATGTGGTTTTCTACCTTATGTTAATGAAATGAACCTTCTTGTGAAAATCGTCATGAAAATTACATACGTAATGCTAAATCGTCAAGGAAACACCAAATTTTATAAACAATCGTACTGCTTTTGACTAGCATCGTACTGCTTTTTAATTTTATCTTGACGATTTCTGAATTAGAAAACGGAAATCGTTAAGTTAGCCCACCATTTAAGGAAAATCGTAATGATTTGAGGCAAATGCGTGACGATAACTTACGATAAAACACAAATTGGCAAGGACTTTATCATTACCTTGACGAGTTAGCGTTAATAATTTGAGCAACAATCAAAGAATACCAATATTATTCAAAACAAGATAAGATGCATTACATAAAAACAAATAAAAATCAAAGCATTACATAGTTAATTTCAATTGATGTTACATGAAGACACTTACTCTTTATTATAACAATTATTAAGAAAAGTGTTAAGGAGACGGTAATGTTGTTCGAACTCGAAGTTCTTTCCAGCCCATTCCTTCAATGCCCTAGCTAGAATTTCATCATCCGTATCTTCCTTGAAAATATCTCGAATCAATCTCCTCAGGTGCATAAATTCGTCGACATTTTTGTGTATTACACTCCATCGCACCGACAACCTATTTACATCTCGTTCAAATTGGGTACATTGTTCGTCGAAGGATTCTTTAACGTAACTCCACAATAGTCCCCAATTGATCCCAAAACGACTCCGTTTAACTTCAGCCGGTTTTGGATAGTACAAGATGAGATATCTACAAAAATAATGATCTTCATGCCACGTAAATGGAGCACAACTTGGTTTCTTTCGTGTTGAGCGAGAAGGAGATAATGGTTTTTGAGATGGAGTACACTTATAATAATATTCATGAACTATCTTATCAGTGATGTTTCGATATTGAGATCTGCGAGGAGGAGATGCCGGAGGAGGACTATCTTCAAACAAGTTCTTGCACAATTCATCAAGCTTGGTAAAATCGAGCCTTTTGGTGTACCCATCGCTGGTGGACTTCCCGGCAATTGACAATTTCAGAATCTGTTGAGCGTCGTCGGGAATGATCGCCATCTGCCCGAATGTAAAGAGCATGGTGTCTCTTTCCGGATAATACCTCTCGGACATTGTCGAAACTGTCTCTACGTCATAGTTCACAACCGAATTCTCTACAACACCATACAAACCAGAAGCTTTAATAATTTTTTTGACCCCCTCACATTCCTTTTCAAAATCCCACTTCCTCATATTCAAATAATTAGTTTGGCGCCTAAGAAGACGTGTGGCGTTCTTATGATCCTGAAAGATGAAAACATAATGAGATATATTAACATCTAACCTAAGATATCAACACAATGAAAGACAAAAGAAGTTGACATTCACATTACCAAGGTGGAGTAGATGGTACAAGCCCACGAATCCTTGTAACCAAAGAGAATTTTTCCACCATCCGCAGGTAACCCATGAGGTCCTCCCTCTAGTATGAGGTGTGGTGCGGGAAGGTGCGCAGCTCTCTCCCTCGGTTTCTTCTTCACCTTTCCCTTGCCCTCAACGACATCCCCATTTCTCTCATTATTTTTAGGGTGTTCAACTTAAACACCTTTATCATTACCCTCTTCTTCTTCTTCTTCTTCACCCTCTTTTTCCTCTTATTCTTCTTCACCCTCTTTGGTGGCTTCATCTTCGTCACCCTCTTTGGTGGCTTCATCTTCTTCACCCTCTTTGGTGCCTTCATCCTCACCTTCCTTGTCACCTTCATCCTCAACATCATTGCCATATTCATTTTGGTCGGGTTCAACATCATCACCACCGTCATGATGGTTACCACCGGGTTCGGGGATAGAAGAAGGAGTGGGACACGACATTGAGGATAAAGCCGCTACATCTTGTGTGGTAAGACCACGCAAATTTCCCGCTCTCAAATACTTTTCTCTGTGAGGATTTGATGGGGGAGTGTTAAGGGGGAGTTTGATCTTCTTCATCTCTTTCAACCTAACAACACAAAGATTAAAAACATTTATTAACATCAAACTCGTCAAGGTTATACAGCATACTAGGACGATTTAAAATTTTATGAAGCAAATCGTCAAGCTTTTAGGAAATACTTGACGATTCACAAGTGAAACAGAAATTCTCGTCAAGGTTTGATGTCCAAAAGCATGACGAGTTTTCCTAAAATTGGGACAGTGAGAATGTTTTGGGAGGATCAAAATCGTCAAGGTATTCCAGCCTATCTTGACGACCTGAATTCACCTTATTCCACCAATTTTTTCCCAAGGTTCGAATCGTCAAGAAAATAACGCTAACTATGACGAGTGAAAATGCAAAACCATATCGTCAAGCTAATCCAAAAAGCTTTCCGATTTTTGGCAAAATTTGGACAGTGTCCATGTTTTGAGAGGATTAAACTCGTCATGCTTTTCACACATTACTTGACGATTTCATGTGTTCCCTTCTTCTCCAAAAATTCACAAGGCTCAAATCGTCAAGGAAATGATGAATACTATAACGAGAGTTTGCATGCTTAGGAAAACACCTAAGTTGCAGAAGATTTCTCGTCAAGCTTTTTGGGATAAACTTGACGAGTGTTCTTTAATTTTTTTCTGAAACTGCAAACTCGTCAAGCTCGATGGCACAAGCTTGACGAGTTTTCTACTGTGAGTGCGAAAAATTGCGTTCTTTCACCCTAAAATCAATCGAAACATAATAAAAGTTACCTAAGGGGTGATTCAAGTAACTTACCTTCTCAATCTTGCCATTTCTTCCTCGTTTTTATCCCGTTCTTCCGGTTCTTCTTCAACAATTTTTTTTTCGATTGAGGTGGATTTTGAAATTGTTTTTTCAATCGATTTCCCCTTCAAACGAATGAAAAGTTTTGGTTTTTCTTTGGTCAATTTTGTAGCGTATTGAAGAATTGAATCGGCGATGAAAAAACTCGAATCGTCGTCGATTACCACGATTAATTGAATTCGAAAAAAAATTTAGGTCGTCAAGGTTTTTGTTTTTGGAAGGGTGGGTTTTTGTTTGTTGTGAAGGATAAGTAGTAGAGGAGAGTATTAGAGGTTTTCGATTTTTGAGTTTTAATTTTTTATTAAGATTAATTTGGTATTTAAAATTAAATATGATGGACATTTTAGTATTTGCCCAAAGTTTTAGCACCCCTTATAAACTGGGGTGGGATATTTGAAGAAGTTCTCGCCCCTATTAAAAAAGGGATCGCCCCCAAATTTGACGGGTTGTGAAGAAGTGAATTTTTAAGGGCAATAGAATAATCTTCCCTAATACACATGTTGCCTGTTGGAAACGTTATAAATAGGAATGGTGTTGCAACTTGCAAATAACACCTCGAATATATCCATCCATTCACAAATCGAAGCAGCTGGGAAATGGCTCCAAAAATCAATTTTCCGGTTTTGGTCTGTTTCCTATTTCTCATGATCGTTCTATCAAGTTTTACTGGTAATATAACAATCATCAAAAATCATATTTATATATGTTCTAAATTTACTTGTTCTTTATTCATCATTAATGGTTCAAATTATAAGTATGCTCTGACTGTTATTGTAGAGACAGCATCAGCACAATTGGACTCTTTGGAGGGTATAGAATACACTGGCCGGTGTATAGCCAGTGATTCAAATGCAGAGGTGATGAGTGTCAACTGGGCCAGAAATGGCAGGGCAATAGGGCATGTAAAGATAGATGCGCAAAGAATTGTCGTGACAGCGGGGGATCTGTGTCCAAAGAGCCCGGTCCTCAAGTTAGGCTCAATGCTGACAAAAAAACGGCCCACTGCCGGTGTTGTTGTGTGATGAAGGACATGGTTTCTGTGGATGTTAGTCTCAACCTGTAATGACTTCACCAAAATGAATTGTGTGATGATTGGGTGTGTTTTTTTTTTTTGTATTCTGCATAAATCTGGTATTTTTGGGGGCTGTGATGATTTAACAGGGACTGTGGTCCTTCAAAAATTGTCACAGTAGAAAGCAAAAAACGTGACGATTTTCACAAATCGTCACAATACAAAGAGGGAAACCATGACGATTTTTGGAAGACCACAACCCTCATTAGTTTCCAAAAAAATTAGGTGCATAAAATGTTGTTTATTTTTTTTTTTTTTTTTTGTGATTGATTTTTTTTTATATGTGGAGGCATGAGGTGTGGGTGAATTTATGTATAACAAGGTATATGAAACAATCACAGTGATCTATTGGTGTATGTTTCACTTTTATGTAACAATCATGATGGTACTCCCATTTATTTTTCGTGCTCCGGAGATTGACTTAAAGTCAGCCCTACACCCCTGCGCTGCTAGGGCTGTCAATGGGTACCCGGAACCGAGTGATTAGGGTCCGGTTCTGGGTCCCAAAAATGGACCCATTAGTGATTTTGGGTCCAAATCGGGTAGACCCGTATGGACCCGATAGTAAACGGTTCTTCCCGGTTCCTACCCGTCGGACACCCGCGGTTCCTCGGGTATCTATACAAAGGATAAAGATGTAAAATGTTTGAGAAAATTTAGGGTTATATATAAAAAAAATCTCAGATCCAGATTTTCTTTTAGCTACTTTCTACCTCTCAACCTTCGGAGAGTATACTTTTCCATCGTCGAGTGAGAGCCTGAGACGAGAATATGATCATTTTGCTATTCAGGTTTGTTTGTTCAATCAATCTTCTTCTTACTCTTCATCATTAGAACTGTTTGTGTTATAAAATTTCTTGCCTTTTTGATCATTTTGTATATTTATCTTATCATCAAGCTTCTAAATATTCTTGTTTTGGTTATATACAGATAAGAAAGTCTGTGAACGCAGCCTTCTTGTTCTTGATTCCTTCAGATTCTGCTCACTTGGTTGCAAGGTAATTAATAATCCTTAAACGCTCTTATCTAGCAAATTTGCTTGATTTCCTCCATGGGTGTTGTTAGAATTGGGTAAAAATTGTTTTGAAATTTTCATTTCAGATTGTTGGGACTTCAAATAATTTGGTTAAATCTTGGTCTCTTTACTCTTGTACGGTATGTGCTTATACGTTTTTGTTCTATTTGTATAAATTAGTTAATTGAAGTTTCTGGAATCGAGTGTTTGATTTGAATTGGGTATATGTTGGAGACCCTAGGTTTGCAACTAATGTGATTTCTGAAACATTGCAGGGAACTTATGGGATTTCTGAATTAAACCAAATCTCACCGAAGTCGAATTGTTTAAACAGATACAATGACCAGTACTGTGTACCTTTGTAGGTTTAGAAAATTGTAGGATTCAAAGTCATTTTGTGTAACTTATTTTGCCAATTTTCTGAATACTTTGAAACTGATTTGCATATGTAGTAGCACTGTGTTACTCCTTGCGATTGCGATAGCCAGACTAGCTATTACAGTCCAAAGCTATTAACCCCCATGCATATTTAAGCATACCAAGTTTGTTAGACTACCCTCTCGTTAATTAGTTTCCTAATGCTTAATTTTATCTTTGCAGGAGCCATTAGCCATCCAACTGGGTCTAACAGCAGTTTGCTTTTCTAGGACACAGAGAAAAGGGGTCCGTGCTAATTGAGATTCTCATTCACTCCCAATTACACTATTGCACAATCTACAAAGTAAGATTACATTAAAGTATTGCACAATCACCTAGCTTATGTGATGCACTTTATTATGCTGATGCTTGTATAAACATACCTTATTAACTAAGTGAGCCTCTGTAGGCTTATGCATAAATTGACATACCTTGTTAACTGCAAAAGCAATATCAGGTCTTGTCATAGAAAGATACTGAAGACCGCCGACTAAGCTCCTGTACATAGTCACATCAGTCAGTAACGGACTGCCGACCGGGTGAAGTTCAGTAGAAGTGCTAAATGGAGTGCTAACAGGTTTAGCTCCTTGCATGTTAGCACGAACAAGAAGATCTTCAATGTAACGACATTGTGAAAGAAACAACCCACCAGAAACTTGTGTGACCTCGATGCTAAGAAAAAATGAAAGAGGGCCAAGATCTTTAAGGGAAAACTCATTGTGAAGAGTGTTTATAAGAGATTGCAGACATGACATAGAAGATCCCGTTAAAATTATATCATCCACATAAACCAAAAGATATATAATACCTTCAACTGATTATCGAATGAACAATGAAGTGTCAAAAGTAGACACGCTAAAACCAAGCTTCTGAAGGAAAGAGCTACACCACATTTAATGCGCGAGGAGCCTGCATAAGACGATTAATAGATCGGTGCAATTTGCAGACATGATTTGGAAACTGCGGATCTGTATAACTAGGTGGTTGTTTCATATAAACCTCTTCAGTAAGAAAACCATTAAGAAAAGCATTTTGCACATCAAGTTGACGAATAAGCCAATTATAAGGCAAAGCCAACGTCAAGATAATCCGAATAATGCATGGTTTAATAACCGGACTAAAAGTTTCACCATAATCAAAACCCTCTCGTTGATGAAAACCTTTTGTAACAAGACGAGACTTGCGACACTCAACGATACCATCGGCTAGTCTTTTAACATGATATACCCATTTCCAATCAATAATATTCGCATTAGGAGGAGGTGGAACAATAGACCATGTCATAAGAGCATAATATTGCAAATCCATAAAAGCCCGCCATTTAGGATCCTCTCTTGCCTGAGAATAACATGTTGGCTCAAACAAATCATCAGTAACTTTAGCATGTTTCGAAGCCAAAAGAGTTTTCGGTTTAAAAATATCATCCTTGCCGCGTGTAACCATATAATGGTCATTAGTAGTCACCGGCGACGCTACAACTGGTTGTACAATAGAAGTATTCGGATGAACCGTTGGTGCTACAGTGGGAGGCAAAGTGCAGCGAGTAGTAGCAGTGGGCGGCAAGAACGTGTTTTCAGACTCACCGGAAAATTCCTGGTGAGTAGATGCCGATGATGTACTGTCAGACGTAATGGAGACTTGGATGTCAGGAGATGAAAGGTTTCTCACGTCTTGCAAATTATGTTGTTTGTGCCTTTCCATGGTGATGTCACTACACGAAAACCAGAATTTAACAACACCACCCTTACTCACGGATCTGATTTTCAGTAACGACTAATGTGGCTTGTCGTTGGAATAAATACAAATCTGTTGGGATCGACCGAGATCATGGGGGCGAAATCACTAAGTAGTCCTCCTGATTTCTGCGATCTTCCTCTTTTAGCCTCAAGAATTACTCTATCCGCCCGATAATCCCCATAAACTACACCCCAGCATTGTGACTCTTCTGATTCTTTTAACCTAACAGATTCAAGAAGATACAACTCTTGATTTCCTTATCAAAATTCAGAAAATCAAAATCAAAATCGTTTTATCATTTCTGAATAATCAAAACCCAATACTTTAACACCTCAGCATCTCCAACTCTCACCAAAAATCTCTTCTTTCTTCACTTCCACCATTAACAACTCAGAAAAACTCTTATATTTCTTCCTCTCGATCCATTCTTCCCTTCTCCGATTCTCTTTCTCTCGATTCTTAGTTAGAGACTTCGATCTACAAGATTTCAGAACTTGGGTCAAATTCAATTTCCATTTTTCATTAAACTTTCGATTAATCTTAAATTTTTTTTTTTTTTTATATAATTAATACCTTTAGTTTTAGCTCTAATTTTAGGTAGTTTGATTTATTGGGGTGTTTGATTCGTGGGTATGTTTTGGTGTCAAGAAATTTAAGATTTTTAGCGTGTTTAATTTTGTTCTGGTAGATCATAGTCAAGACACGTACATCATTTGAGTTTGCCACACTGCTCGTCTCAAAAAAACCTTCTATTGCCAAATGCCAGCTGACTAGATTGATATTTTAAGACCTTAATTTATTTAAGTTTCTTAGAGTATCTCCAATGGTAACTTGATGTGAATCCTATGTGTAACTCTTATTTTAAGGATGTGAAGTTCAAATTTCTCCAATTTTAAGAAGATAATTTTTTTTCATCTCCAACCATAAATCTTTTGACATCCTTAATCATGTTAGGTGTATGAAATCTATTGGTGTAAAATTTTTTAAGCCATTGATTATAAATTAATTATTTAATCCTAACCATAGATATTATAACCAGAAAGTTCACATCCTCTAACACAATGTCTAAAATTAGAGGATGAAGTTGATGTCTAAATAATTACCATCCACGACATCTCCACATTTAATTTAGACTTTTCTACTGGAGACAATTTTTCTCTTAAAACATCAAAATTTTTACTTTTCCTACATTATAGGAGGTCCCATTGGAGATGCTCCTAGTTGCTAGATTTTGGAAGAGAAGACCACGTTATAGCAAGTGGGACAGGGAAAATAAGACCAAAGATGAACCCCATGTTGAAATTCAGGTGTTCATTTCATCAGATTGATCATCTTGTGTTCTTATTAATGAAATTATCATCTTATTATCTTGTAGTTTGATGAACTTTTTTTTTTTTTTTGAAAGATTTGATGACCTTACTTATGCATGAGTAAATTAATGTTGTTGGAAATAGGGGAAATATTCTTCTTTATTTCGAGATCATGGTTGTTGTAATGGAGTCTCAAAGAGTATAGATTATACCATACATAAAATTATTGCTTACTCCCTCTGTTTAATAAAAATAGGTCAGTTTGACTTTTTCCTAAAAATTAGAGAATTTAATTAAACTAATAATATCTGACGTAAACTTGTTTTTTTTTTATTATTATTGGTTTATCGTTGACATGTGTCATGGGTTAACAAATAAAATGAATGTTTTATTACTTTTTATTGCCAACCGACTATATTGTTCTAAGAGCAAGCACTATGGTGCCTCAAATGTGAGGAATTTCCCCACAATGTAGACAAGACATGGAGGTGAAAAATAGCAAGTCTATGGTGCATGTCCACAAATTGGAGGTTTCTTAGAAACCGCAGAAAAGGTGCTTGCGGTTTCTAAGTAGCCGCAAAACCCAAATATCCCTAAAAATCCGAAATATCAGTTTAGGGTAGGGTTTTGGTAATAAAACAATTTATTTAATGCGGTTTCTTAGTAACCGCAGAAAGGAAAATGTGATTTCTTAGAAACCGTGTGTCGCGGTTTCTTAGTAACCGATGAGTAAGGCATGTCTACAAGGTGTTAGGGCATTGTCCGGTCAAACCCACTAGCGTTGGTATGTCAAGCTAGTTGTCAGTTTTAGGTGTCAAAATTCAATTCTTGATTTAGCCTACTAGAGTTTAGATTTCGGAAATGGGATATAGACAGAGTAGTAGAGACCTTGAAGACGAAGACTGTGAAGACAAAGG
>JAJJMA010138501.1:0-10805 GCA_023529015.1 Papaver nudicaule
TTCCGACAATCTTACATAAGTTATTATAGCCAGTAGATAAATGTGCTAAGATTGTACAATATTTTGTAAATGTAATACGGAAAATATGGATACAAATTTTACCATACGTATTTTGTATAATTTTGTAATACATTTTTTTTAATTTAATATATTTTGTAATTTTTTTTTTATTCTAATTAAAAAATCCGCAACGTTTATAAGCGTTGCCTAAATTACAGAAAACGTTGCTCTAAATAAATTCTGCAACGTTACTTACGTTGCTTTAAATAAAAAAGTGCAACGGAAGATGCAACGTAACTTCCGTTGCTTTAATTAATTAGAGCAACGTTAATAGACGTCACGAAAAATTTGTAACGCCGTTTTTGCAACGCTAATAGACGTTGCTTTAATTCTGCGCAACGTCTATAAGCGTTACAAACAGGCCCCTGTGGCGTAGTGGTAGTTCAATAAATGAGACTCCATCCGGATTATGATCATGAAAATTTGGTAAGTTATGAAGAATTTCATTACACTAAATTTAAAAATCTTATTGCACCAATGATACTAACAATACCTTTGCATCATTTGTAGATTCTTCATGCGTGGTCCGCATATTTCATGGACAAGAACACCCATTTTGCTCTCGATGCCGAATACAAGCGTTGGAGAGAATACGAGGATAGCTTACAAAGCCTTCGAGCCCATCCAAATGAAGTTGCTCTCGGAGTATATTCGGATGATGATCCTATGACAACAAGGGTTTCTCAACCTTCCCCCATAACTCAATCATCTCCACAAGAAGTAACTCAAATTCCTAAACCGCAAGAATTGTTTTCCAATAGCCCAAACATTGATGAGATCCCAAAACCACGCCCCAATCGCGATTGCAAAAACAAGAAATTGAGGGTCCGCAACAACAACACAATCACAAAGGCACCCTCACTCCAAGGATCCCCTTCGAATTCTAGTGGCTCCTCTTCGATCTCATCTTCATCAAGTAATCTTATTGGGTACTTCCAACAAACCCAAGAGAGGAACCATCCAATGAAACAAGCACAAATGAATCTTTTTGGCCAAATGGTCATAACAAATGATCGACAAGCGAGGCGCCTAGAAGAGGAAAAAGATGCGAAGATAATGGCCTTCGATTATTCGCATCTTGCCCCGGATGGACAAGAATGGTACCGCATCACGCAAAAGGCTATTTTGCAAAAACAACATCGAGAGTTTCAAGCAAATCAAGCTCAACCTCATGCTCATCAAAACCAACAATCTTCTTTCCAAGGATCACAATCATATTATTCTTCACCCTTTTATCCTCTAACATCCACTTACCCTCTACCACCATATGTACCTACTCATCAAGTACCCATTAATCATTCATACCAATCATCTCCTACTCCTTATACTCCAACTCCATTAACCCAAACACACTTGGGTTATACGGTAAGTCACCCTTCATCATCTTCACCCCCTTCATCACCACCTCTCTACAATCCAATGATTCACAACAACAACAACACCACCACCACCACCACCACCACCACCACCAACAACAACAACAACAATGAGTACAACAACAACATCAATGACAATTCCCCTTGGGCGGATAGTTAATTATGTATTTGCTTTAACTTTCTAGTATGTTTTTTCTAATTCTATAGGTAATTCTAGGTATAAGCTTAGTTTAAATTTCAAGTGTAGTTCAATTACCTAAATTGTAGTGGATATGTTGGTGCCACAACTCTATTTAATTAAACTTGTGCTTATGTTAATTGGTGTCTACAATGAGTATCTAATCGGGTAAACACGAACCAAAATCAACCTAATCAATTGAATTTCAACAACAAAATACATTATGAACCCTAATTACCAAATTACATACCTCTTTGTTGATTTCGTGGATGAAAAATGAAATTGAAACGTGCACAATATCCCTCTTTGAGTGTAGAACAAACCCTTCAAAAATTGTGCAATGATTCTTCCTATAACACCACTATAATCGAAAGGGGGTAAATTTGGTTGGGAGGGTTTTTGGTGAGGGGAAAATAGAGTGGAAGAAGAAGTGAGGGAAAACCGAGTGGTTTCTGTCTATTTCTAGTTACCAGGTGGCCACTGAGTGGCCGCCTAGTCAAGGTCAAACCTTGACTGGGGGCGTACACTTAGTGGCCGACCCCCAAATTTGAGCGGCCTTTCGATGGCCTCCTCTCAATCATATTAGTTGCGTTTTGGCTACTTTTTTTTTTGACCTATTATTTGGGTAAAAGACACAAATAATTGGCACCATAGTGCTTGCTCTAAAGTATTCAGTACTACTTGTGTATTAAATGTTAAATTCAAATCACAAAGCATGTGCCAGCTTTCTACTACTAGTAGTCAGTCCTCCTGACAATAGAATTATTCCTGAGCTTAAAATAAAAAATGTCAAGTTGGCCTGCAAATATTCAAGTAGAATATCTAAAAATATGACAATTGCCTCACCAACTGGGTGGGGATCCAATGTCTCTGAATCTTGATTTTTTTCTTGCTTGAAGGTCACGCACTGAAAGTCGTCGACGGTCTTGATGTGCAAGTCTCTTCAGCCATTTATAGAAGATTATGTTGCATGTCCAAAAACCAGAACTGACAACATGAGTCATGTGGTGCGAATAAACTGGTTAGAACAACAATTGGTGATGATGATTACTTCATCTAGCTTCATATTTTCTCTTCTTCTCACCTTCTTTGTCTTGTTCTTGTTCTTCCTCTTTCAGTACTACTACTACTACTATAAAACCTGCAAGAAATATAAGTTACCACCTTCATCATCAAAGCCACCTTTAATAGGAAACATTCACCATATAACCTCGTCACCTCATCTTCCATTTCACTTTCTGTCTTAAGAATATGGACCACTGATGTTCTTCTACCTTGGACGAGTTCCGACCCTTGTAGTCCCATCTGCTGCCAAGGCTAAAGAAATACTAAAATGTCATGATATAGTTTGTTCTAGTAAACCCACTTCGAGGGTCTCCAAGCGACTATTGTATGATAACAAGGATCTTGTCGTAGCACCCTACGGTGAGTATTGGAGGCAAATCAGAAAAATGTGCATGTTGCAACTCTTAAGTCCGAAAAGAGTCCAAGCGTATCGATTCGTAAGGGAAGAAGAAACAGCTCTCATGATCAAAGTGATCAGTCAGAAGTCTTCCTCTAATTTCAGTTCTTCAAGGAATTTGGTTAATTTGAGCGAAGAACGTTCGTTGCTCTTGAATAACATAATCTGTAGAGTATCACTAGGGAAGAAGTATACTGAAGAGGAGGGCGGTTGTGTGAGTATAAAATCTGCATAGGTACTTTATACTCTACAACAATCAAATCTTAACCAAACCAAAGTATGTATGAATTACCCATAGTGCGAAGACCATAAGATTAATACCGAAGATAACATTATAAACATATAACAAGAGGTAGAGTATAACATTGAATTGCATTTCTGCCTAGCTAGTACATGGATATGATCCTAAGGAGTTAGAGGAGATACAGACCTAATCCCACTCACACCACTTAGGTTACACCAAAAATCCAACCCTTACAAATTTTCTCGAACTCGCCTTATATAGGCCGAATCTGAGTGGTTTACAGCTAATAAGACAGACTACTCGTGGTGGTGTCAGAGCTTGTCGAGTAAGGCGGTTCCTTCGGTGAGATCCCTCCGAAGATGTCTTCGCACTTATTTCCTTCGATGATTGGTGCGAGTCTTCCCTCGCCAAGTTCTGCCTCGGGGAAACTCTGTAGGTTAATCCGAAGCAAGGCTGCGATATTTCTTGGGGGAGGGCTTGGTCCTTCTGATCTTGACACGTGTCCCAAGGGTGCTTTACCCTCCACAGTTTGCCTCTTTCCTTTCTTTGTATCGAAGATGCTTGGGAAGGAAATTTCTTCTCTGCCTTCCTTTGCTTCGCTATGTGCCCCACTATCTGCCAAGTGTAACGCTCTATGACTCGTTCTGCATGCTCCCGAGATTAGTGCTACCTTTTGACCTTCTTACCGGAAGAGCCAGTTCTCTCTTTACTATTTAAGTTTAGGTTTTCTCCCTCTACAAATTTTAGCCTCTTCGTACTCTTCTTCCTCTGCTCCGGCGTTTTTTTTTCTTTTTCCGGAAACCTCAAATTTGTATCTTTTAATCAAGCACCTTTTTGAAGTTTTCCTTCAAGACCCTTTGCTTTAATCTTCTCATAGCTTCATAAAGACAACTCTTTTTCCCCTTTTATCATCCCTTAAGCTCCTGATTGATTCTGCCTATACAACTTCCGGTCCCGGCAAGTTCTGCTTTCTTTTCCTTTGTTCCTTCTTTCATGTCGTTTCCTTCCAAAGTTGACGTCCTTATCTCGATGATGAAGAACCTTGGCTTTAAAGATGATTCCTTCAAGATACATGCCATTGGCTCTCCGGGCAGCCGGCTGACTCCAGAGTTAGTTGAAGAGTTTCAGTGAAATGAGAACAAGCTCTTGGTTACATTTCATCAAATTTCTGCCGGGTTGATTCTTCCTCTTTACCAACCTTCCAATCCTTTGTTTCTTGAAATTCTTTGTTCCCTTCTTAGTCCTCGGGGTGTGATGCAGCTCACTTGTAGTTCTATCCATCTTATTAATCAATGGGTTTCCCACTCCGAAGATAAATCTGAGGCTAGCTTACTGGAGAGGTTTTGTTTCACCGCTCAAAACTTCTTTCTTCACTACGAGCCTTTTTTAACCTTAGATAATTAGTTTGCCCCTTGGGGTGTTAGTTTTCGGACTGTGAAGGGGTGTTCGAATATAATTCCAGGGACTTTAGACTATTCCATGGACGAAGACTGGTATTCGGAGCCTGTGCTTTTGGAGGGTCCTGTCCTCCGAGGTTGGAAGGATGTTGGGCGCTTCTTTCCTCGGAGCCAATTCGATGTGGGTCACGAGTTATCTACTCGACATTTGTTTATGATCCATTTCTCTGACGAAGAGAAAAGGTTGTCTCATCAAGTTTTGAGGAAAGGCAAAACTGTTTCTGTGGGTACTTCGGGTAGCCTGAGCGTTCCCGAGCAGATGAGGAGACTATGCAGCAGGTAACAAATACCTTTTTTGAGATATGCTTTTTATTGAAAGAGTATTAATACTTGCCTCTATTTGTTCCCTGAGTAAGACAGATTCTCATCTGCAGGGAAACGCTACTGCTGATGTTGATTTGAGCCTGCACAGTGATCTATTAGGTTTTGAGTATGGTGAGGAGACGGAGGCTGCTAGGCCTCGTAAGAAGTTTGTTTTTAAGAAGTCCGCCGAGGCAAGCTTCCCGAATCGTCGCCGAGTAACAATGAAACCATCGGAGGAGAGAGTGGTTATAACTGTTACCGATGAACTGTTACCACCGAAGGTTTCTGAAGTGCCGACTGTCAAAAGAGCTACCGAGGAGATTGTTGTCGTTGGGCCAAATGTCACTTTGCCAAGTGCGCCTGCCTCTGCCTCGGACGCGGTTGTTTCTGCTACCACTATTGCTGCCTCAGCCGAACCTTCTGCTCCTCCAAAGAAGATTGTTCATGTGGTTGACCTTCTCCTTCCCCGAAGGGACGGTTCGACTGTGCATATGGATTCTTCGAAGGAACTGGTTATGAGTTTCCCTCGTAGTTCAAGGTTTCCACCAGCTTCTAGCTATGCTGGTAAATATGGGCAACCATATACTGCTAAGAGATTCAAAGAGGTGCTCTTTGAGAATCATAATCCAAGTGATTTTTCCATGGAGGTCTCATCTCGCTTTGGTGCCTATGCCTCTGATCCTTTGGGCTGCCCTTTGGATCCTGAGTTTTGCAAGAAGCTTGGCAACATTATCGGTGGAGACTGGCCCAGAATGGATTATGATCTTCGTCATCCGCCTTTGTCCTACGAAGAGAGCTTGGCTATGCTTCAAATGGTGAGTTTGCCTTGCGTTTGCTGTGTGTTGGTTTATTATTATTTAAAAACTAAGTGTTGGTGCGTAATGTCTTGACAAAGTGACTACCATGCCTCTGGCCATTTGGCTTATACCTTCGACCTGTTTGGCGAAGCTGATTACCATGAACGAAAGTTCCTCCGAATGCAGGAAGAGCTTGCCAAAGAGAAGACTCGCAGCGCTCTTGAGAGGAAGAAGCTAATAGGTAAGGATTTGTTGTTTTTGTAGCTGTTGCGTTCTTTCTTATTTTTATTTTTTTTTGTAGCCATTGTTCTGAGAACGATTTGCTGCTTTCCAAAAGGTGAGTTGCAAGAAAGCGAGAAAAAACTCAATGAAGCGAAGCTAACTTTAGGCAATCCCTGCGATGGTCGGAAACCCTCGCACAGTTCTTCTAGTAGTAGGAGTCACCGAAGTGAGATTGATAAACTTGTAGAAGAGAGGAACAAAGCCTTGGATGATCGAGATTATTATAGGAGGAAAAGGCACGAGGCTGAGGGCCTTCTAGTCAAGAAAAGACACACGAAGACCGAACGTCTTCATGAGGAGGAAAGAAATAGGAATGAGACTATTGCTAGAGAGAATCACTTTTTCCAGCTAGATGTAGATCGTTTGACACAAGAGCGAAATGCTGCCCGTGAGGAAAGGTCGATTAGTGCCTCTGGCAGGGTGGTGATTGGGAAACTAGAACAAGATATCAAGAATTTGAAGGTTCAAATGGCCGCTTTGAAAAATGTCAACAAATAGCTTACAACGGGGAAAGATGCTTTGAAGAAAGGTATTGATGACATAAACATGGAGCTGGCCAAGGCCAAGAAATCGAACAACCATTTTTCCCAAATGATTGATGAGTATCGGTTAGAGCTTGCTAGGCTAGGAGCGGTCTCTTCTGAAGATATTAGGAAGAGGGCTTCCCTACCTCGTTTTACCAATCAGCATGAAGTGACTGAGTACATGATTGTTAAATAAAGTAGGGTACTAACCCTGATCGTTTTTATTTTATACTCGTTGTGTCCTTGGATTATGGTCTGTCATCTCAATTCCACTTGTGTTTGCTTTTGTTCGTGCATGCATAGAAGCTAACTTACAAAAGAAGGTTGTTGACGCCGAGGCTGCAAGGGACGAAGTTGCCAATCAGTTGGTGCTTGAAGCTGACCAGAAGTTGGAGCTTGAAAGGAGAGCAGAACAATTGTCGCAGGAACTGTCCGAGGAACAGCGACGTCGAACAGCTGACGTGAACAGGCTTTCCCTAGAGATGGAGCTCGAACGTAAGCGTCGCTCGGAAGATGTGCAGAGGAGTGCTGAGAAAATGACTGTTGATATAAATTTTCGCCTCAAGTGTCAGCAGGACCTTAGGGATATAGTTACTGGCTTTGCCCTCGTTCACCATCAGTTAAGGCATGGACGAGCTGTCGAAGAACTGCTTACTTGATCTGCTTTGACTACCTCCTTAGCTACTAGCGTGACCTGTCGAAGGCATGGTCGGTCGCTCTTTGGAGCCATTGGTATTGAGCCTCCTACCTATGGGGGTGTTGGTGCAAGGGATACTGACGCGATACTTCCAGGCGACGAATACTTGCTTCCTTAGGAGGTGTTTGTAAGGTTAGCTAGGGATGAAGCGCGAAGGAGAGGGCTTCTTGGGAGGATTCCTGAAGACGAAGGTCCTGAGGATAACGAAGGTGATGGCGGTGATGATTCCGATGATGACCATTCAGATGGCTCCAAAGGTCATCCCAAGGGGAATTCCGAGGGTGATTCTAAGGATGGTTCCGACGGTGATTCGAAGGATGATCTGAAAGACGATCCCGAAGGTGGCACGAAGGATGTTCCAGAGGATGGTTCGAAAGATGATCTGAAGAGCAATCCCTAGGATGTTTTAGCTAAGACTGACGATCCTGCTGATAATGCCGCACAAGATCTTGGCGACGTCGAAGTGCCGAGTACTGATGGTGGTGTGGTTGTTAACTTCGATAAAGGGAGCAGCTATTTGTTTCAAGAATCCTCGGCCGCATACAGTGAGGAGAGCGAAACTGAGTCTGAGCCCATTAGGGAACTCACTCCTTCAAGGCAAGATCACTCTGGCTTTCGAACTTATGAAGAGGATCTGGAGCCTGAACAAAGGCTTTGGGATGACATGAAAGTTTTTGGAGATCCCACCCCTCGGCACGTTGTTCTGTCTAATGAAGTTTCTCCCGTGTTGTAGCAGCGAGGCTTTTGCTTTTTCCTTTTTTGTTTTCTGATGCAAGAATTTTTGTACCTGACGTTTTCCATTTTTTTTGTGCTTGTAAGCTGTATTGACTGTCTATGAAGAAGCCTTTGTTGTTTGAGTGGAGTTTTCTTTTTAATTTGCATGTGTGCTGAGAACTTCATGAGTAAGTATGAAGTTGTTGTTGCTATATTCTAGGCTCCTAAGGGTACTCGAGGTGCGACTCCAGGGCTTACTTCGACGTGGGAGATAGTAAACCAAGCTAGTGGGGGCTTACGGATCACCCTTCCCAAAGGATTTTAGCTACTTGCTTGTTTTAAAGCAAACAAAGGCTATCGAGGCCATAGGTACCCGTTTTTCCTCGGTGTACTGGGTGGTTATCGAGGATACAAGATATCCTCCGAGAGAACATGGTGGTGTTCTGATAATCCATTTGAAAAATGAGGGGTACCGAAATACTACCAACTTTTCGTTTTGGCTCGTGAGTCTTATGGTTTAAGTTTGGACGATCTCAAAAATCAATATCCAAACTCTAATAACAGGAGTTGTGATCTTGGGGATCAACTCTACAAAGTTGGGACTTTGGAGTTAAACTCTACAGTTATTGGATAACGTACTACTTGGTGCTTTAATTATATTATCAGAGATATAATGCGGAAAGTAAAAGCACACAAGACACCAGAGATTTTTTTAACGAGGAAACTGCCTTGCAGAAAAACCTCGGGACCTCGTCCAGATTGAACACCGCCCAGTACAAACTGACTACAAACACTAGCCTACTATAAGACTTCGGTCTGGGATGTAGCAGAGACCAACTCAAGCCCTCCAAGCGAATTGGCTACTGTCGCACTCCTTACGTCTCTAGATCCCCCATAGATCGTCACGCACTTGATTCCCCCAGCTGACGTCCTTTATAGGCCTAGGAGTTGCTTTGACCGCTGTCAAAGGCTTGTGTCAGCAATACTGGCTTTGCAACCTAATTGTTGACGTATGGTCTAACTGTCCTCTATCAGTTTACCACACACAAGTTAACTTCCTTCGGATTGTTAAATCTAGGTCATACCGAAATGTACTTCACAAATCGGGGCTGACAAGCAAACCGAGTAAGCTATGCCCAACTTATCTCTACCTCAGTTATACACGAAGAATCACTTAAGAAACTTGTATAACTGGAGCTAACTAGGTCTTACAACACCGAGTGCAGCCGTGCGTTGCTACCTTTCAACCTTGTTGAGTAACGTATCAGTTCTTGAATAGCCGTATAGCAGAAGAGACGGACTATGGAATAGACAAGAACGTGATCAGGTTACCAAGGTTACAGGTTAATCCGATTTCAACCAAAGATGGTCTCAATCTCCTACCTGTGCTTCCCAACTCTCAAGAGAAGTCTTTTATAGTCGTAGGGAGTTCCCAGAGGAGCTGCAACCTATAGAGGATGACTATACCACAACAAGCGTTCACCGAAGTGAAAAGAGTTTACGCTACCTTCCCTAAGGACCTTCACGTATGCTTGATGCTTGCGGTATTTGTCCGTAGACACCTCTATTTATAGCACTCAATAAGATAGGTTGCTTTGGAATAAAGCAATCAATTACTTGTCCCACAAGTTAAGGAAACTCTAAACTTGCCAACCAAGTAATAGAGATTAATCTCAATTGGAATTCTTTTTAAGTTTATCTGCCAAGTGTTTTGTTAGCTCAAAAACACTTCAAGATAGAATCCAACAGACCAGAGATAATCTTATCTTATTGACTCATTGAGGATCGTTAGATGGACCACAAAAGATATTTATGTGATATACAAGTCCACCTAAGAGATAAAGGAGTTTAGAGTTTGACTCAAGTGAAATTCTGAAAGAATATCCACTAAATCCGACACCAGCAAAGTAACCAACATTGGATTCGCGTACAGGTTCGCGAAATGTTCAGTCACTTTGGAACTCAGAAGATTTCCGAGTTTCTGGTTTGCGAACCGGTTCGTGAACCGTCCGCCTGTCAGATTTCGTAAAATCTGGATCCCGCTGGAAGTACTGGGCTTAGCCAGAACTTAGACGTGTGTACGTCCTCAGCTGTAATCCATGGACTCTTTGCTCAAGAGTACTCCTTTAGATTCATCCATATCCAACTAACGATTTGCAAGCAAACCATTGTAATGGACACATGGCACCGAATCTGTCTCATTCATTCTTGTACTCACAGTATTTGTGGGAGCAAACACTGGTCATGACACAAGGTCACGTTAGACAAGAATACGATCTCAATCGCTATTATCACTACTAAAGTAGTCGACTATATTTCGAAAGAATAGAGAAAGTAGAATAGAAGAATTTCCATAAAAGTCATAACTCCTACTAACCTTTTGTCGATGAAGAATAATTGATGTCTTCTTTGTCTTCACAGTCTTCGTCTTCAAGGTCTCTACTACTTTGTCTATATCCCAATTCCGAAATCTAAACTCTAGTAGGCTAAATCAAGAATTGAGTTTTGACACCTAAAACTGACAACTAGCTTGACATACCAACGCTAGTGGGTTTGACCGGACAATGCCCTAACACCATTTGCCCCAAGTAAAGTGAGGAACTTATGGTGGGTAGCAGCTATGCTTGCGCTTCGATAATAAAGTAACTTGACGGGGGAGTGTCGGTCAAGGCTGGAGCTTAGACATGGTACTATTCTCCTGTCGCGACCTA
>JAJJMA010138514.1:0-10551 GCA_023529015.1 Papaver nudicaule
TCTAATGAAAATCAGGGTTTCTAAAATGTAGAACCTAAATCTAGTATTTTGCACCAACAAGAAAAAAACCTTGTAGTATTTACTTCATTCTCTTTGAGTGCTGCAAAATCTTCCACTACTCCAGTGTTGTCTTACAACATATATGACCTTGTTTCATTGGACCTGACTCGAGGTCTGGTTCGTCTCATACATCTGAATCGCAATTCACGAGTATTTGAGAATCAAAATTAAACGATTCATTTTGAGAAACAAAAAAGGACAAGATGAGAAATATTATCTTGGTCAATGGATGCACTCTTTGTAAAAGGGCAGCGGAATCAGGACACCCAAGATGAATGCGAAAGCAGTTTAAGAAATAAAAATGGAAATTATGGGACCTAATTTCATTTGCTATTGATGGATTATTTGGCTCAAAAGAAATAAAAGCATTTTCCAAGGCAAGTACAGAACTACTGAAAGATTGGTAGATGATGTCAAATGTACGTTTTACAATTATTTCGTTGCTTCTGAATCAAAAGTTTTTGATGGGTTTTCCTTGGATGTTGTTGTGAGGAAGAGGATTAACATGCTGCCATTTAGTAATTGACAGTTCTTATTTGGACTTTGTTCTTTGTAGCTTTATCAGTAACTTCACTGTTTTGTGAAAAGAACTTGTGTTGGTATAAAATATGCATAGAGACTTTATACCAAACAGCCATGAAGTTCATATATTCAAACGATGGTTTATGGTACATAACTTGAAGCCAAGATGATTACGAGAATAAATAAATTGCACCTAGATAAATTCATGTGTAAATAATCAAAGAGAAGATCTTAATCATCATTAAACTTGTATTTTATGGCTACAAGCTACATGCTACATGGAAACTATGTTTCAAAGACCTGAGGAGATACTAACCTAATCCCACTCACACGCCTTAGACTACACAAAAATTCCTACCCTTACAATGGAACCCGAGCTCGCCTTATATAGGCAGAGTCGAAGGTAGATTACAACTAATAAGACAAATTACACAATCGCGGTGGTGCCAGGATTTGTCGAGTAAGTCGGTAAACTTCGAAGTTATTTCGAAGTTCTCTTGTTGTCCTCGGATCTTATCCTTGACGCCAACTGCTCTTTTGGGCTCTTTAGTACCTCAGGGTGTAAACTCGTGCAAATATCAAATTCTTTGTTGTTCCTTCGGCATCCTTCTCCGTATCGTGACATGAGTTGTTATTTTGTGTTTTAGGTTTATCCTTCCTTCGGGCGTGTCTTTGTCATGGGCTTGATGAATGTTTTATTTTAGTTTTACACCCTTATAGTTTTCCTCTTTCCGTTTCGAGTATCGAAGAAGCTCGGAAAGGAAATTTTCGCCTCGGTATCTTCTTCGCGACACGTGCCCCACTGTGTCCCTGAAGTGACGTTTTTATGACACGTTCTGCATGTTCTCGAGATTTTAGCTACCTTTTGAACTTCTGACCGATAGTGCCGGTTTCCCTCTACTATTTAAGTTTAAATTCTCCCTCTAAATTTTTTTAGCCTTTTCGTATTCTTCTTCCCCAGCTCCGGTTCCTTGTTCTTCTGAAAACCCTAAGATCAATCTTTCGATCAAGCGCTCCTTCAGCAAAATCTTTTGTTACCCCTTGTTTTATCTTGCCTATCATCCCCTAAAGAGGAGTCTTTTCCTTGTTTCTGCTTCATTCTAAGCCTTCAATCTCCCGGCCCCTGTAACTTCCAGTGCCGGCAACATCCTTTCTTTTCTCCATCCTACTTCTTTTTCTTTTTCATGGCTTTTCCTTCTGAAATCGAGGCTCTTATCTCCAAAATGAAGAATTTAGGCTTTAAGTCCGACTTTTTTGTCTTAAGGTCCGTTGATGCTCCCGGTGGCCAGCTGAATCCAGAGCTGGTGGAGGAATATCGATGTGGCGAGGAGAATCTTCTAATCACGTCCTATCATATTTTTGCTAGGCTGATTTCCCCATTCTATCAACCGTCTAACCCTTTATTTCCTGAATTTCTTTGTTCCCTGCCCAGTCCCTGAGGAATAATGCAGCTTACCTGTAGCTCGATTCAACTAATAAACGAGTGGGTTTCTAATTCCGAAGATAATTCTGAGGCAGGCTCCGTGGTGAAGTATTACTACTGCCGAGAACTTTTTTCTTCATTTCGAGCCTTTCTGGACTCTCGACAACGAGGCTGCTCCTTGGGGTGTTCGATTCGGACCTGTAAAAGGTAAAGTGAACGTAATCCCAAAGTTTCCAGACTATTCGGTAGACAAGGATTGTTTCTTGGAGCTTGTGTTGCTTACTAGTCCCGTTCTTCGAGGTTGGAAAGACGCAAGCTTCTTTTTTCCTCGGACGGAATTCGAAGCAGGTCATCGATTCTCAACTCAGCATCTTTTTACTATTCACTTCTCTAATGAAGAGAAAGAGCTGTCTTGCCAGGCTTTTAGAAAGGGGAAAGTTGCTTCTGAAGATGTTCCGAAAAACTTAAAGTGTGCTCGTGCAGGAGAGGAAACTATGGATCAGGTAATAAATACCTTGGGATGTGTTTTATTTAGAGTATGAATACTTGCCTCTATTTTTTTCCTGAGAAATATGGATTTTCTCCTGCAGGGTGAGGCTTGTCGTGCTACAACTTTGAGTTTGGACGATGCCACAATGGATTTTGAATTTGGGGTGAAGAAAAAAGTTATTAAGCCTCGTAAGAAGGTTGTGTATAAGAAGACCTTCGAGGTAGTTTCAACGAGTAAAGGCGAAGCAACTACGAAGCCACCAAGGATGACGCAGGAGCGGATCTCTCGGATAAGATCACGCCTTCGAAGGTCGTTACTATGCCATCTTCTGTTGATGCTTCTGAGAAGGTTGCTGCCACTGTGTCTTGTAATGCTATATCAAGTGCACCTGCCTCAACTTCTACTACCTCTGCTTCTGCCATGGTTGTTTCCCCTGCTTCGACCACTGCCTCAGCCGAAGTTCCAACCAAGTCTTCAAAGAAAGTTGTCCCTTTAGTTTACATTTTGCTTCCACGAAAGGATGGTTCGACTAGCATCGGCGACCTTCCGAGTAACGTAGTGCTTAGCTACCCTCATAGTTTGAAGTTCCCGCCAGCTCCAAGTTTTGCTGGCAAGCACGTACAATCATACACTGCTAAGAGATTCAACGAGGTGCTTCAAGAGAATCACCATCCTCGTGAATTTGATATGGAGGTATAAGGCCCATGCCTCTGATCCACTGTGGTGTCCCCTTGATCCTGCGTTCTGCAAGAAGTTTGGTGATGCGTTTGGGGGCGACTGTCTTGGGGATAACTGTGATCCTCGTAGTCTTCCCTTTTCTTACAAAGAGAATCTTGATGTGCTTCAGATGGTGAGTGCGTTGCTATTTCTGTGTTTTTGTTTGCTTTTCTTTAAGGCTTGCAATGTTGACATTTCTATTTCTTTGCTTACCAGGGGGAGCAACACGCGTCAGGCTTCTTGACTTACTCTTTTGACTTGTTTGGCCAAGCTGAATATTTTGAACGAAAGTTTCTTCGAATGCAAGTGGAGCTTGCCGCAGAGAAACTCGAAGTGCTCGCGAGATAATGAAGCTAGCAGGTATGTATTTGCATTTTTATGACTCTACTGTCTTTTATGATTTTATGCTGAAACCCATGTTATCATTGCTCAAAAAAGGAGAATTGGAAGAAGAGATGAAGAATAAACTTCACAAGACTACCCTAGCCCTTAGTACTTGCTCCCAACGGAGTCGTAAGGACACCAGTGTAGTCTACGAAGTTGATAAGAAACTCCGCGATGAATTGGCTCGTCTTTTAAAGAAGTGGTCTGAGGCTCGGGATGACCGAGATTATTATAAAAGGAAGAGATTGGAATATGAGGGTCTTCTTGTCGAGGAAAAAAGAAAAAGAATCAAAACTGAGCAGTTACTCGAGCATGAGAGAAATAAAATCAAAAGAATGCCCGAGAGATGCATCAAATCAGCTGGATGTAACTCGATTATCACGAGAAAGAGATACTGCTCAGAGAGATCAATCGGTCGGAGTGTCTGGTAGGGTGGTGATTGAAAAATTAGAGGATGACATTATGAACTTGAAGGTGCAGGTGTCAGCTTTGAAGAATGCTAACAAGGAGCTGACCAAGCAGAATGATGGTTTGAAAGAAGGTTGTAATGAAATAAGCAAAGATCTTGCAAAGGCCAATGCTTCAAAAGACCACTTCTCCCGATTGAACGATGAGTATCGACTTGAGATTACCAAATTGGGATTGAGTTCAACCGAGGATATTAGGAAGAGGGTCGCCGAACCTTGCTTTACCAACCAGCAAGAAGTTATGAATTATATGATTGTGAAAGAAAGTAGGATACTTAGCTTTGGTGCTTTTGTGTTTAGATTTGGTGTGCTCTCGATATGTAATTTGATATAATAACTTTTCTTCTCTCCTCTATTTTTTGTAGGCATTGAGGCCAATTTACTTCACAAGGTTTCGAATGCTGAGTGTGCAAGGGACGAAATTGATGCTCAATTGGTTGAAAAGTCTGCTCGAAAATTGGATTTCGAGAACAAAACCAAGGATCTTGCCAAAGAGTTGTCCGAGGAACGCCGTCTTTAAACTGATTCGAATAGACATGCTCGAGAGCTAGAGGCCGAACGCAGACGTCGATATGAGGATGCCGAGAAAAATGCCGAGGATTTAGCCACTGAGCGTGATTTTTTCCATAAGTGTGAAGAGAGCTTGAGAAATATTATTAAGGCTTTTGACATTGTGCGGCCTCAGATAAAACATGGGGAAGCTGCAAAAGAACTGCTCGCACGATCAGCCTTGACTACCTCGTTTGCTACAAGTAAAGATTTCCGAAAGCATGGTCGATCTCTTTTTAGAGATATCAGAGTTGAACCTGCTGGTTATGGGGTTTTTGGTGCAGACGACTCTGATTTAGAGCTTCCCGACGATGTGAATCTGCTTCCTCGTGAAGTTTTTGTAAGACTGGTTAGGGAGGAGCTGCGCCGAAGGGATGTACCAAGGGGTGTGTCTGAAGAAAGAGATTCTGATGATGGTGATGGTAACGACGATTCTGATGGTAGCTCTCCCGAAGATTCAAGAGAACATTCCGAGGACCCTTCGAAAGATGACTCTGAGGATATCGAGACGAGCACTGATAAAGAGACTGAAGGTGATAGCAGGGGCGCCGATTTAGTGAATCCCAATGAGTCTGGTGAAGGAAATACTGGAAGTGGCAAGGGTGTTGTTTTCGACACCAATTACAAAAAGAGTAGCCATCTGTTTCAGGAGTCCACACTAGAGTATAGTGAAGAAGAAGAAGTTGTGCCTATGAAGGAGGAGTTCCCTAATTTTCACTATCATGAAAGTACTTAGAGTCTGAGAAGGAACTTTGGGATTCGATGAATAAATTTCCTACTCCTCGCCTTGGTTATTCTTCTAGTGGGCCTTCCTCTGATGTTTAGGAACAAGCCTTTTTGTCCTTGATCTTCTTTTTGTTCTTTTTTCGATAGATTTTCCATGCTTTCTTGTCAGCCACACTTGTATCTATCTTTATTTTGAAATAAAAGATGTTTTGTTTTGTTATTATGTTTTTTGCCCAACAACTCGTGGTCAGGCACGAAGTTTTTTTTGCTAATTTTGCACTTCCTAAGGTTACTTAGAGCGCAACTCTACTTCGATGTGGGAGGTAGTAGACCAAGCTGGTGGGGCTTACGGATCACTCTCCCCAAAGGCTTTGAGCTACTTGCCTGGTTTAAATCAAACACTGGCTATCGAGAGCGTAGGTACCCATTTTGCCTCGGTACATTAGGTGGGTATCGAAGTACAAGGTATCTTCCGAGAGGACATGAAGGTGTCCTGATGACCCATTTTAGCCTACGTAGGAAACTTATGGTGAGTAACTGCTATTCTGGGTCTCGATAATAAAGTAGCACAATGGGGGAGTGCCGGTCAAGGCTGGAGCTTAGACATGGTACTGTTCTCCTATCGCGGCCTAGAGTTTGACCCTTCTATTCTCGATAGCTCCTCCTCGAAGCGTGTTTTGATACTTCGAAGGAGATCCCTCGGCTGTGTAACTCACCTGCTATTCCCATGAACGTAGGTGAATTAGTTGCCTCGGGGTTCCATCCGCCCTAAAGGCAAATGTTAATCCCATTTACCATCCCCTTGACGCCTCAAAAGAGAGGTCCCCGTGGTCGTATGGTAGTGGGTCCAGATGCCTCCAGCTTATGTATCTTTGATGCAAAGTACCCACCGCTAACGGGGTATCTTGTGGGTAGAGGACTGTGCCATGTAGCTCGTAGAGCCCTTACGGCTACATGTACATCAGCTCGGTGCCTAATGCTCGAGGACTTTTATAATTGGTATCAGGGCCTTGGCGTGAAGGCCTTTTAATTTCATTGCGTCAAGGCATTAGGGGAGATATGGCATCGAGGCCTTAGGAGAAGTGCCTAATCAGGTAGGACTTTGGCCTAATCGAGTGGGATCTGGAGTTTAAACCGAGATATAATATTTCAAAGTGTAAAATTATTTCTATTAGTAATCAGGTCACACTGTTTCTTTTATTGCTTCTTCTACTACGCTATTTAAAATGCTTTTGGCTATATGAGGAGTTTTAAGATGTTTCAGATTTTTTCCTTCGACTGGGCTACTCAACATTTGTACTTCGAGATGAATCAAGCTATACGTGTCATTCCCGAGTGCCTTCTCGATGACATACGGTCCCTCCCAGATTTGCCGCTCTTCTTTGGAAATACTTTTGCTAGCGTCGAATGAGCTTCCTTCGTTTTTTGCTACCATGAACTGTTCCATGTTCTCGAGATAACGACCTTTTCCTTTATTTGCTGATATTACATCCAGTCTGGAGTTTGTTTTTGATTTGTCCATGGTGGCGCTAGCCATTCCTGCTTCAACCTCAGCGATAAATTCCTTTATATTGGACTCAATTATTTTTGGGTGCTTGTTTTGGTTCACGGGATCATGTTTCGAGTTCGCCCTATGCTAGACGTCCATCTCGTTGCATGTATGAGCTTCAGTCGTATCACCTACTATTTCTGCGATTCCGAGCGGGGTTGGGAATCGAATTCTTCTATGGAGGGTAGAGGCTACCCCCATTAGGCTATGCAGCCAAGGTCTTCCTACAATGGCGTTATATGGAGAGTCTATATCAACCACACAGAATGATGTTGGCAGCTCCATCTTTCCTACATGGATTGTTAAAGACAGCTCTCCTCTTGGCATTGAAGGTTTTCCATTAAACCCAACGTTGTAAGACGAGGGGACTAATGCAGGATTTTTTCCAAATAACTTGTCATGGGTCTTGCCAAAGAGTATATCGACAGAACTACCAGGGTCTACTAGTATTCTTTGTATAGATAATTCTTCGATATGCAAAGTTATGACCAGTGGATCGATATGCAGTCTTCCTCCATCTGGGGTGTCCATTGCAGAAAAGAAGACCGGTTGCTTCTGCCAGACTTCGAGATGCTTTTTCACTGCCACACTCATTATCTCTTTTCCTTCGAAATCTTTCTTATGAATTATGTCTGTGATGTTGTTTCTGAAACTCCGCTCGGCAACTTCTGCATGTACTATCGAGTTGCAATCATTGAATCTTGGAATATTTCGATCAATGGTTATGACATATGCTTCGTGCTTCTTTTCCTCTTTTGGATGTGGCTGACTTGGGGGTGGGTTTGGTAATTCCAGAAGATGGTTAAATTTTCCTTTTGAGATGAAGTAATGAATTTGGTCTTGTGTCGTGACGCAGTTCTCAGTGGAATGCCCATAAAACTTGTAGAATTCGCAGAAGTCTCTCGAATTTCGTGTGTGATTTGGCTGATTTCCCCTGCTCTTTAGGTACCTGATGTCGCCTGCCGACTCGGACTGCTCGATGCTTCGGAGGGCTACTTCAATGGGAACAGACAGCTTCAGAAGTTTTCTGTCATGAAATAGAGGAAATCCCAATGTTGGCATGCCGAATTTTCTGTTTCCCTCGTATCCCCTTCGATAGTTATTTCTTTCGTAACCTCCTCGAGAGTCATTTCCTCTGTTATCATTGTATCTTCTATTGCCATTGTACCTTCCATCACCAAATTTACCCTCGTTTCCATATCTCCCAATATCATTCTGCCTTTCCCTTTTCGAAAAATCCCCCGCTTGATTACTCATGGTATGATCTCGCTCTTCCAGTGATAAATTGTTTATCGAGTGCACCTGCTTCGATATGGTTTCTTTACTTTGGGCTTCTTGTTCTTTAATTTCCTCCAGTGTGATTCGCTCCCTCTGATATTTTCGGAGATCCTAAAGAGTTTCTACGTTTTTGGAGAAGAGCTTATCATACATTGGATGATCCTTGTCAAGTGCATTCAAGTATGCTCGTACTTTGGCCTTCTCCGAGGCCCCATTTTCAACTTCTACGCATTGTGTTGTCCATCTCTCGGTAAAACTCTTGATAGATTCTTTTGGTTTTACCTTGAGACTAAAAAGTTTCTCTACCCCCGTCTTTGATGAAATGTTGTAAAGGAAATGTAGTATGAAGACTTTGGACAATTCCTCGAAAGATGAAATTGAGCTTGCTGGTAGGCTATCATACCAATCTAAGGCATCTCCTTTCAAGATGGATGGGAAATACTTGCAAAGAACCTCATCCTTTTCCGCCCAAGCTAAGAATAATTTTTGGTACATTTTTTTATGAAGGGTCGCATCTCCTGTTCAGTCGAAGACAGAGTTAAAAAATAGCATGGTACATTTCACAGGTATGGACTTGCTTAGAAGTTCGGGGCTTAATGGCGAGCGGTTGGCTTCGTTAATTGCTTGGTTCAACTTTACTTTGTCAATTGATTGTATTATGTTATCGAAGATCTCCGACCGCATTGACTTGATTTGTTCGTCATGACTTTTTGTAGTGCTAGAGTCTCTACATCCGTTCTCGCTTGTTCGCTCACGTATATCAACTGTATGATGTTGCCTGTTGGTCGTATGCTTGGCTCGATGCATCTGCTCGATATCTCCTTTCCACGCCCCTCTAGGCGTCTGGATGTCTCGATATTGTTTCTCGACGTGGGAGGCCGTTTGGAATGTGAACTTCCCTGGGGAAGAGAGTGCCCTTCACTGCTTTGTTTGTAGTTCGAAGCTGATTTTTCAGCTACTTTCTTATTTGCTCCGGCTAGCTGTTGTTTGAGCTTTCCTATTTTTCGGTTTTTCTTCATTAATTTCCTGAATTATGCAGCCCTCATCGTTTCTTCTCAGTTGGCTTATGCGCTTGGATTATTTCATTTGGGATTTCGTCTTCTTCTTCATCATCTTCCTCCTCCACTTCGTGAATTTGTTGTTGTGGGAGCTCGTCCTCCTATGGAAATCCTTCCCCCTCTGGTCTCAAATCTTCTACTAGTACTTCATCTTCGCTTACTTGCTCTTTGTGCGGAACTGTGCTTGCTGCTATTTCTGGTGACAGTCCTTTACTAGTTGAGAGTCTAGTGTTGTGCCTCGAGGAGCCTGTCCCATGTCTCGATGAGCCTATTTCTTGTCTCGGCATCTGATTTGACTTTGAAGTCATGATGACACTGTCCTGCAAAAAGTAGCAAACCCGTGAGGTCCAAGGCGGCTATCGCAATGTACAATGAGTCTGACATATACCCTATCAGATGTAACCGACTTTGACATGCTAGATTTTAGGGAGGATTGAATGTGTACGACCCAATAGAACTTCTAATTTAATATATCTTTATGATTATTTCCTTTAACCGTTATGGCTTGTCCAGATCTGCCTTCCAAATATGGAGGTTCTGGTAATCCTTGCCTGACTTTTTCGGAACTGGCGCCGGTAGATCTGAAAGTTACCGGGCTTCCTTCCCGACCTAGATTTGGTAGAAAAAACCATAAAGTATCCCTAAATTAATTTCTGCAGCATGGATCATATATGAGATGCTAAGGGTATTTGTTGGAAATTTAAATAACAGATTACAAATCGATGACCTACTTTCCTTGAAATTTTTTTCAAAATTCTTTTGCACTTCTTTTGTAAAAATTTGTTATACTCTTGATTAGATCTCTGTGTTTCAAAGCTTAGATTGCTTGAAGTAACATTAATCTTATCACCTTGATGATTTGCTCAAAACCCTTGAGTATACTAAAGCTTAAGATCTTTAGACCCCCAAGGTGGTTGAGCTTATGAAAAGTAGAGAATGGTGAAATGTAAGAGATCTTAGAAACCCTAGAAAAAAAATCCTGAAAAATTTGAAAACCACGAAAATCACTGGCAAACCTAAGTTGTTTTAATCAATCCCTGTTTCTAGCGCCAAACTGTGTTGGTATAAAATCTGCATAGAGACTTTATACCAAACAGCCATGAAGTTCATATATTCAAACGATGGTTTATGGTACATTACTTGAAGCCAAGATGATTACGAGAATAAATAAACTGCACCAAGATAAATTCATGTGTAAATAAAAAAGAGAAGATCTTAATCATCATTAAACTTGTATTTTATGGCTGCTACATGAAAATTATGTTTCAAAGACCTGAGGAAATACTAACCTAATCCCACTCACACGCCTTAGACTACACAAAAATTCC
>JAJJMA010138527.1:0-13057 GCA_023529015.1 Papaver nudicaule
TTTTTTTTTCTTGGGGGATGAACGAGATGCCGGGTATTGACCCAAATATATCATGTCATAAGCTAGATATTGATCCAAAGGTCAAACCCTTCAAGCAGAGAATTAGAAAGTTAGCTCCAACTTATAAGGAAGTCGTTGAAGCTGAGATTGACAAAATGAGAGCATCTGGTATCATAAGACCAGTGCAGTATCCTGAGTGGATAGCAAATATGGTGTTGGTGCCCAAGAAGAATAAGGGATTGCGGATTTGTATCGACTTCAGCGATCTCAACAGAGCGTGTCCAGAGAATAGTTTTCCTTTGCCAAGTATCGACCAAACAGTGGATGCCACATCAGAGCATGAGTTGCTATCATTCATGGATGGCTACTCAGGCTATTATCAAATACCTTTGGCGGAAGAAGATCAGAGGCACACTGCCTTCTTTTCCACAAAAGGTTTATTCTGTTATACGTGAATGCCTTTTGGATTGAAGAACGCCGGCGCTACCTATCAAGAAATGGCTCATAAAATGTTTGACAAATGGATAGGGAAAACCATGGAGGTTTATGTTGATGATATGCTAGTGAAGAGAAAAGTAAATAAGACTCATATTCAAGACTTAAAGAAAATATTCGATCATATGCGACGTACTAAATTAAAAATAAACCCGGCGAAATGTGTTTTTTGGGTCACTTCAGGAAAATTCTTGGGATATGTCGTCACCAAAAATGGTGTGGAAGCAGACCAAGCTAAAGTCAAATCCACCATAGATATGCCCTCGCCGGTGACAGTAGAAGATGTCATGCGACTTAATGGAACTTTGGCCTCGCTCAACAGATTTATTTCAAGGTTCTCCGAAAAATGCAAGTTATTCTTCCAAACACTGAAAAAATGAGAAAAGTTTAACTGGACTGAAGCTAATGAAGCTGCACTTGTGTTATGTTCTATCACATCTATCAAACCTAACGATCTTGTTTATTCTAAGGTCCTTCTCTTCTGATATAAGGCCACTCAAGATCGTTGTGATTATAACATTCTCTTTATCTATTAACCTGGATTTGTCAGCAAGCCGCTTTCGGTTTGTGTGCCTAACCTATAGATATTGAGTGGAATCAAGATCGATGTTATTTGATTTGTTCTTTGCAGGTACACTGTTCTTCACGGTCATATCATATCGTACTTGCTACAGCTATCTACTTGATTCCAACTGGGACGACAAGGTTGCTCTTTCGGGAGTTTAAGTTTTGAAACCTTGATCGATATCTCGAGGTGTTTATTGCCTAAGTAAACTCAATATCCTCGCTCTTGGTGTGAAACGACTTCGGTGAAATATCTGTAAGTTACCAAGGATATCATCTAGCGATTTGACCTGCTGTTATTTGGTTGTTGTCCAAAGGTTGTAATCGTCCTATTGGAGGTCGGGTAGCGATAGTCCTCGCGACGGGCTGTGAGGCAACTCTTGCGTAAGACAGTAAAGGACGTCTGTTTACGTAAGGGAGTACATGTGCGTGACCACCTTGCTGTGGTTGGAGGCGTAGGAATACTGAGGGGAAATCTTTGTGACTAATAGCCGTATTAGGTTCATATTGTCTGTACCAGCTAGTCCAAAGTCTGAGAGTAGGTGTGATGGCGGCTTAATTCTTAAGAGTATTCAAAACTGAAGTAGGTCCCGGGGTTTTTCTACGAGTTTGTAGTTTCCTCGTTAACAAAACCTTGTGTGTACTTTACTTTATTTCCGCATTATATTTGAGCCATCTTATATAATTAAAGTATCATACTTGGTTGGTTGACATAGTCTTTCGGATTCTTGTATTGACTCCCTTGTGTGAATCAATCAGATCTGAAAGAGATCTTGTTCTTGAGTTCTTGATTACAGGAACCGGTCAAGGTTTGACTTATAGGTGGACTAAACGAAAAGATTGGTGGTGTACTCGGTACCCTCGTTTTATCAATTTGGGTTAACTTTCATGTCGTAATCGTTCAGCACCGTAAATGCTTTTTGAAGATCCTTTCCATGATTTATTTTTTCTTTACTCTTCACGACCATGTCATCAACATAACACTCAAAGATCTTTTCTTCAATAAGGTTGTTGAACATATGATTTACTAATCTTCGATAAGTGCTCCCCGCGTTCTTTAGTTTAAATGGCATGGCTTTAAACAATATAATCCCCTATCAGTTATGAATGCCATGTTATCTTCATCTGCTGGGTTCATGGGTATCTGGTTATTACCTGAGTAACCATCCATAAATTACAACAACAGAAATCCCACTATTAATTCTACCATTCTATCGATGTCTGGCAATGGACGACCGTCTTTAGGGCAAGCTCTGTTTAAGTCTATAAAATCTATGCATACTTTAACTGTGCGTGTATGAAAAATCTGCATAAGCACTTCATACCCGACAGCCATCAGATCTATAATCATGCTATGGTTGTTTACACAATATTAGTTCCTATACGAGTACGAAGAGAATAAGAACAATACCGAAGCTAATTTATATAAGGAATATTAAATAATAAAAGCTTAATTATAAATTATATTTCATTATAACTAATACATGGATATGATCCTTAGAAGCTTGAGGAGAAACTAAACTAATCTCACTCTCACGACTTAGGTTGCACCAAAATCCAACCCTTACAATGGTTCTTGAGCTCGCCTTATATAGGCCGAGTCTGAAGTGGTTTACAGCTAATAAGACAAACTACTCAATCGTGGAGGTGTCAGAGCTTGTCGAGTAAGGCGGTTCCTTCGATGAGTTCTTCCCGAAGGTGGCTTCGTGTCCCTTTCCTCGACTACCTGTACGAGGCTTCTCTTATCGAACTCCTGTTCGAGGTCACTTTGTAGGTTTATTCGAGGAGTGGCGGCGACATCCTTTGGCTGGGCCTAACCCTTCTGATCTTGACACGTGTCCCGAAGGTGTTTTACCCTCCACAGTTTGCCTCTTTTCTTGTTTGAAGATCGATGAGGTTCGGAGAAGAAAACTCCAGGTGCTTCACCTTCCTCGACACGTGTCCATCGTTTAGTTTCCTCAACTGACACACGTTGCTTTAATGGTTTTTCGAAACCATCGCCAGTTCTACCTTTTACATGTTGCGTCGGTTCCATACCTTCTATTTAAACCCTTTCGCCCTCTCTTTCTCCCTTCTTCCTCTTCCTTCTTTTAAACTTTTCTCCGCCTTCTCAGTTTTTCAGTTTTCGAAGCTTTCTCCCGTCGTCTCCTTTCGTGATTTTATCTCTTAAGCATGGTAAGCTTTATTGATGGTCTTCTGATGTATTCTCCCTTTCTTGATGCATGCTTCTTTGTCTTCTTTCTGACTTCTTTTGCTGTATTCAGGCTCCCAAAAAAAATGCTCCGGCCGGTGGTAAATTTCCCCTTAAGATGGTTGATCCTCAGCATCTTACTTGGGAAGAAAGGGATGAGATTTATGGCTTCAAAATAAACCTTTTTCCCTGTAAGAGCCTTGGTAGGGTTAAAATGTCCCCTGAGCTTATTTCTGCAAATGAGTGTAATAATAGAAAGATAATCGTCTCCGGCGAGCAGTTCGGCACCAGACTTCCCATTCCTTTGTACAATCCTACAAATCCCCTATTTTATGAGATTTATTCCCGGATTTCTCCTCCTTGTGGCGCAATGCAGTTAAATGGAAATTCTATTCGAGTTATTCGCGAGTGGGTGGCTCGTTCGGAGGGCAAGTCGTATTATTATGAGAAGCTTCCCAAAGATCCGGATCATCCTCGGAGCTTCTGGACTGCTGATAATTTTTCAAGCACTATAGAGCAGAGAAGAATTTACTTAAGAAAAAGGCTCCTTGGAGTGTGAGTCTTGGCAAGGTGCCACACTCTGAGCATGTTCTGGGCGATGTGGACCCTTCTGGATCTAATTCGAACTCGCTTCTTCGCCATTCTAGCGATGAAGTGTGGTTCTCGAAGCCTGTGCTCATCGAGGGCCCAGTTCTTTTTGGTTTCGTTGACGAGGAGGGCAAGACTGAACGTACGAGTTTTCCGGAAGGACATAATCTCCCTGTTGTCGAATTCTATAAGATACACTTCTCCGAAGAGGAAAGAAAGAAATCTCGGGAAAGGATCGCCGCCTTTAAAGCGAAGGTATAATAAGATTGTTTCCCTTTAATCGTTTCTATTAATCATTTTCTCATTGTAACTTTCTCTTTCCTCAGAAAGAGGAGCAAGAGAGACAAAAAAAACAACAAGATCAGGCGTAGGTTGCTGAACCGAAGAAAAGGAAAAGACCCTCGAAGCCGACTGATGCTGGGAAGGGGGCGAGTGGTCAGGTGATAAACACAACGTGCCTCAGTTATGCAATGGGTATGAATACCTGCCTCTGTTTAGAACCTGACAAATTGACTGCTTTTCAGCTTGAGGAGGTGACTCCTGGAAACGATGGTAGGATGGATTTCTCGCTGTGTGATCCTAATCGCGCGAGTGTTGCTGCTGGTGTTAAAAGAATTGTGAAGACTTGCCTCGAAGTTAGTGGGCTCGAGGAGGTATCCCACCAGGGTCGCTGGTAAAGTGACAATCGCACATTCGAATGTTTCTGTCGAGGATGTGGATGACAAGAGACCGAGGAGGATGAGAGTATTCTTCCTTTGAAAAGGAATAAGAAAGGTCCTGCTTCGGTGGAACCTACCAGCGATGATGTTCCTGTCAAAGAGCCCGTTGCCTCTGCTTCTGCTGATGCCACTGCTGCTGATTTCGAGTCCGACCTTCACAAGTCTGGTATGAATTTGAACGAGTATGGTTCAAATGATCATTTGGTTGATGCTTCGCTGGGTTGGCAATCTCAGCCTTCTTTGGGCGGCCCCTCGGTTCCTACTAGCTTCGTGCAGAGACCTTATTTGTAGCAAGAGGTTCAGAAGTTCGTGGAACGGAGTTCCCTCCCTGGTCCTTATGCTGAAGATATTGCCAATCATCTGAAGGTGTATGCTAAGGATCCCCATAATTATCAGCTCGACCCCTATGTTGCCAAATTTATTTCTCAGGTCTTTTCTGGTTCTTGGGATGAAGTACGCTTGCCTCGGCGTGGACTAAGCACCAAGCATTCATCGAAGCTGTAAGTGTGTCTCCACTGGTTTATATGGTTTCGTTTTCTTACCTAATTGTATGCTTTTATTGTTGTAGCATCATCATCATGGAATGTTTTTGCTGGAGTTATCTCGCGCTCAAGGGCTTGAGATTACTCGCCTTGATCAAGAAGTACTTCGTTTGCAGCAAGAGAACAGTGGCCTTTCAAGAGATCTCGAAAATAGTACAGGTGAGATAATGTTTGGCTGTCGAATTTCCTTCGGTATCAGGTGGTGTGAGAGACTTGGGAAAGCAACTTGAAAAAGTTGTCGGGGAACGAGACACCTTTTCCGAAAACCTTAAGACTCAGAGCGAACTGGTTTCTCAGCTGGATACACAGCTGAAAAGTAAAGATAATGAGCTTGGGCTTCTGCGAAATGCTCGCGAGGAAAAGGATGACGAGATCAAGCTTCTAAATGAGGAGGTTTTGAAACTGAATGAACATATCAAGGGGGAGGATGATCGGAAAGCTTTGTTCAGCCGCATGCATGGTCGATATTTGTTTAGGGAATTCGGAATGCGGCCTCCTTTTTATCGCCTTGGTGTGAATGATCCTGATGCTTCACTAGATTCTGATAAAGAACTAGTTTCTATCCAAGATGTTCGGGACATAGTAGCGCAACTGCGAGAGGAGAATGCTGGGGTTGAGGAGTCTGAAGAAGTGGGTAGTGAAGATGTTGATACTGATGGTGATGATGAGAATATGGGGGGAGATGATGAGTTGATGGGGGATTCTGGTAATAACCAGCCAGAGGGCGAGGAGCAAAATGGGGGAGGTGATGGTAGGATGGAGAAGAAAGGAGGGGACCATGATGAAAATATTGGTACCAAAGAGTCGACTAAAGAATCCTCGAAGGGTTCTATTGAAACTTTTGGTAGTGCTGGAAAGGGTGTCGAAGCTGATGGTCGGGCTGCTAAAACTGGCATCGATGGTATCCCTGAAGTTGTTGATTCTGTTGTTAAGGATGTTGGCGAATCTGTTAATCAAGTTGTAATGAGTGGTCCCGAGGGTGCTCTCAAGGTGGATAATGCCGGTGTGAAGGGGATTACTGAAGATACTGCGTAGAAGATGTTACATTCCTTTTGCTATCTTTGTGTCTTTCGTCTTTTGTTGTCGTCTGTATTAGGCGTGGCTTGCGAGCCTAGTTGTTGTGTTTTTTTTTTTTTTTTGGGTAAGGTATGTATTATTTGTTTCTTGTTTCCTTTTTGTGCAATGAAGCTATTGTGCTCGCAAACTTTCCTATAGTATAAACTATTTATTGAGCAACTCGCGATTAGACGCGAAGTTGTCCTTGTAACATTCTAGGCTCTTATGGTTACTCGAGGTGCAACTCCGGGGCTTACTTCGATGTAGGAGATAGTAAACCAAGCTAGTGGAGGCTTACGGATCACCCTTCCCAAAGGCTTTAAGCTACTTGCGCTGGTTTCAAACAAACACTGGCTATCAAAGACATAGGTACCCGCTTTGCCTCATTACATTATGTGGGTATCGAAGATATTTAAGTATCTTTCGAGAGGACATGGTGGTGTCCTGATAACCCATTTATCCTAGGTAAAGTAGGATGGTGGGTAGCTGTGTCTCGATGAGAAAGTAGCACATTGGGGGAGTGTCGGTCAAGGCTGGAGCTTAGACATGGTACTATTCTCCTATCGCGGCCTGGAATTCGACCCTTGTTTCTCGACAGCCCCTCCTCGAGGATATGTTTTGATTTTAAGAGGAGGTCCCTCGGCAGCGTAGTTCGCTTATTATTCCCGCGAATTGTAAGCAAATTAGCTGCCTCGGGGTTCCATCCGCCTTTAAAGGTAGATGTTAATCCCATTTATTGTCCCCTCGACGCCTCAGAAAGAGAGGTCCTCATGGTGTGTGGTAGTGGGTCATAATGCGTCACCGGCTTATATAGCTTACATACAAATTACCCACGTAACGGGGTGTCTCGTGGGTAGAGGACTGTGTCATATAGCTCGTAGGGCCCTTACGGCTTATATGATCATCAATTTTGTGCCTGCTATTCGAGGTCTTTTTATGTTTTTGGCGTCTGGGCCTTGGCGTTAAGGCCTTTTAATTTCATTGCGTCGAGGCACTAGGGGAGATATGGCGTTGTGGCTAGGTCGTTTTTTATGGCGTGAGAGCCTTTGGAGATTTGCCTATTCGAGTAAGGCTTTTGCCTGTCTTAATAGAATTTGGAGTTTGATTTGAGACACAGTTGTACGAGGTTTGGTAATAGCTTTCTTTTACTCAAGGATACAAATATATTTTTATGTGTAGTATTTTCTTATATACTTCGTATTCCAAGCGTTGCCGAGTCCTGTCCCATTTTTTTCGTCGATTAATTTGTATGCACCTTTCCCTGCTACTTGTTTTACTTTGAACGGCCCTTCCCAGATTGGCTCTAGCTTTCCTGCATTTCCCTTTTGGTAAGGTGGGATTTCTCGTAATATCAGCTTACCAGGCTGGAATTCTCTTTCGATGACTTTTTTGTTGTATCCTCGAGCTAGTTCTTGCTGGTAGTTGATGATGTGCTGCTGAGCTTCTTCTCTAGCTTCTTCGAGGTCATCTAGCTTTGCATAGATTAAGTCTGTTGTGAGGTTTTGCTCCCACGATTTGTATTTATCCGTTGGTATCATTATTTCTGTAGGCAGTACTGCCTCGGTCCCGTATGTTAGGTGAAATGGAGTCATTCCTGTGGCACGCCTTCGGGAAGTTCGAAATGCCCATAATACGTTGTGCAGGTGTTCACACCACTGTTTTTTATGATGTAATACTCGTTTTTTCAAGTTATCCCCTATTGTTTTGTTGGTTGCCTCGTCCTGGCCGTTGCTATGTGGGTATATTGGTGTTGAAGTTCCTAGTCTTACGTTGTACTGGTTTAGCAAGTCTCTGACGTCAGCACTTAGGAATTCCTGAGCATTATCCAAAACTATCTCCGCAGGGACCCCAAATCGGCAGAATATATATTTTCCCAGAAGAACGTGAATACTTCTCGGCCTGCGTGGTTTCTTAGAGCTTTGGCCTCGATCCATTTTGAGAAATAGTCAGTTGCCACGATAATGTACCTTATTTGCCCTATTCCTGGATTGAATGGGCCGACTATATCTACCCCCCATTTGGCGAAGGGCCAAGGGCTTAGTACTGGATTTAAGTTTGTTGCTGGTGCGTGAATTATTTTAGCGAATCTCTGACAAGGATCACATTTTTGGGATATGTCTTTTGCGTCGGTGTGCATGTATGGCCAGTAGTACCCCTGGGCCTTGGTTCTCTGTGCGAGGGATCTTGCACCACTGTGAGTTCCTGCTTCGCCACTGTGCAGTTCCCTCATTAGTGCCACCCCGTCTAGTCGATGAACACATCGTAGTAGCGGTCCCAGGAATGATTGTCTGTATAGGATTCCATCTAAAATTCGGTAATTTGCTGATCTACTCATTATTTTATGTGCTTCAAGTGGACTACTTGGTTATTCCTTGTTCTCCAAGTATTTCCTTATGGGCGCCCTCCAGTCATCATCTTCGTCTTGGATGGACATAACGAGTTCTTCCTCTAAGTCTGTTATCGAAGATTTCTTTATTCTGCCAACCTCGATGGAAATGATGTCTTGGTCTGTCATTTTTGAGGCGATAAACGCCAGTGCATCTGCATGTCTGTTGTCTTTCCTACAAATGTGTCGAATTTTTAGATGGGGAATCTTTGCCATTAGCCGTCTTGCCACTTTCTTGTATTTTGATAGTGAATCGTTGGATTGGTAGCTACCGTCGAGCTGTCGTACTACAAGTTGTCAATCTGTGGTTATGCGTGCCTCTTGGATCTCCATTTATATCATATACTTTAGAGTGTGAATCATCGCCTCATACTCGGTTTCGTTATTTGTTGCTTCGAACTCCAATCGGAGCGCATATACTATACGCTTCCCTTCTGGCGAAGTGAAGACTATTCTAACTCCTCGACCATCTCCATTTACTGATCCGTCGATGAATACATCCCACCTCTGAGGATGGCATTGCTCCAGCAGGTCGGGTGGTCCTTCTTCGTCCTCGATCCCTAGTATTGTCTCTTCTTCGTAATCTTCTTCGATTGGAAATTCAACTAAGAAGTCAGCGATAATTTGTGATTTCAACGTTGTTCGAATTTCGTAGACCACGTCATACTGGCCTATTTGTGCATTCCATTTCGTAATTCTCCCTACTGCCTACATATTTTTTAGAACGGATTCGATTGGTGTTTTGGTTAGTACAATGATTTTGTGGGCCTGGAAGTACGTTCGAAGCTTCTGGGTTGCTACCACCAACGCGAGTATGAGCTGTTTCAGCTTGGTGTAGTTTTTCTCGACCTAGAATAGTGTCCTTCTGATGTAGTATACCGGTTTTTCTTCTTCTCTGGTGGTTACAAGGACTGCACTGATGGCGTCCGAGTTGGCTGCAATGTAGAGTCCCAAATCTTCATCCTTTTCTGGGCGTTGTAAAGCTGGTAAGCTTGCTAAGTAAGTTTTGATTCCTTGGAATGCATCCTCCCTCTCGTCTGTCCATACGAACTTTTCTCCTTTTTTCAAAATACTAAAGAAATTTTTAAATCTATCCGAAGATCGAGCAATGAATCTGTTGAGGGCTGCCAGTCTTCCATTTAGGGCTTGTACGTCCTTCACAGTTGTGGGCGATGGCATCTCTCATATTGCCTGTACCTTCAATGGGTCTGCTTCGATACCAGTCTTCGTGACAACGTATCCTAAAAACTTTCCCAAAGTGACTCCGAAGATGCATTTTGCTGGGTTGATCTTCATATTGATTTGGCGCATGGATATTCTTCTATTCTACTTTATCTATTCTTTCAAAATATAGTCGACTACTTTAGTAGTGATAATAGCGATTGAGATCGTATTCTTGTGTAACGTGGCCTTGTGTCATGACCAGTGTTTGATCCCACAAATACTGTGAGTACAAGAATGAATGAGATAGATTCGGTGCCATGTGTCCATTGCAATGGTTTGCTTACAAACTGTTAGTTGGATATGGATGAATCTAAAGGAGTACTCTTGAGCAAAGAGTCCATGGATCACAGCTGAGGACGTTCACACGTCTAAGTTCTGGCTCAGCCCAGTACTTCCAGCGGAATCCAGATTTGACGAAATCTGACAGGCGCACGGTTCACGAACCGGTTTGCGTACCAGAAACTCGGAAATTCCCTGAGTTCGAGATGGCTATTTATTTCGCGTACCAGTACGTGAACCTGACGGTAGTCATCTTGCTGGTGTCGGATTTAGTGAAGATTCTTTTAGAATTTCACTCTGAGTCAAATTCCAAACTCCTTTATCTCTTAGATGGACTTGTGTAAAACATAATATCTTTTGTGTTCCATCTAACGATCCTCATTGAGTCAATAAGATAAGCTTATCTCTGGTCTGTTGGATTTCTATCTTGAAGTGTTTTTGAGCTAACAAAACACTTGGCAGATAATGATAAAAAGAATTCCAATTGAGATTAATCTTTATTACTTGGTTATCAAGTTTAGGGTTTCCCTAACTTGTGGGACAAGTAATTGATTGCTTTATTCCAAAGCAACCTATCTTATTGAGTGTTATAAATAGAGGTGTCTATGGACAAATACCGCAAGCATCAAGCATACGTGAAGGTCCTTAGGGAAGATAGCGTAAACTCTTTTCACTTCGGTGAATGCTTGTTGTGGTATAGTCATCCTCTATAGGTTGCAGCTCCTCTGGGAACTCCCTACGACTATAAAGACTTCTCTTGAGAGTTGGGAAGCACAGGTAGATTGACCCCTTTGTGGTTGATCAGATTAACCTGTAACCTCAGTAACCTATCTTAGTTCTTGTCTATTCTAAAGTCCGTGTCTTCTGATATACGGCTATTCAAGAACTGGTTAAGTTACGTAAAGGTTGGAAAGGTAGCAACGCACGACTGCACTCGGTGTTGTAAGACCTAGTTAACTCCAGTTATACAAGTTTCTTAAGTGATTCTTCGTGTATAACTGAGGTAGATACGAATTGGGCATTGCTTACTTGGTTTGCGTGTCAGCCCCGATTTGTGAAGTAGATTTCCGTACGACCTGGATTTAACAATCCAAAGGAAGTCATCTTGTGTGTGGTAAACTGATAGAGGACAGTTACACCATACGTCAACAATTAGGTTGCAAAGCCAGTATTGCTGACACAAGCCTTTGACATCGGTCAAAGCAACTCTTAGGCCTGTAAAGGACGTCAGTTGGGGGAATCAAGTGTGTGGCGATCTGTGGGGGATCTAGAGACGTAAGGAAGGCGACAGTAGCCAATTCGCTTGGAGGGCTTGAGTTGGTCTCTGCTACATCCCAGACCGAAGTCTTATAGTAGGCTAGTGTTTGTAGTCAGTTTGTACTGGGCGGTGTTCAATCTGGACGAGGTCCCGAGGTTTTTCTGCAAGGCAGTTTCCTCGTTAAAAAAATCTTTGGTTTCTTGTGTGCTTTTACTTTCCGCATTATATCTCTGATTGTATAATTAAAGCACCAAGTAGTACGTTATTGCCTAACCGTAGAGTTGACTCCAAAGTACTCTTTGTCGAGGTTTAACAACTCCAGTTATAAGTTTGGATATTGATTTTTGAGATCGTCCAGACTTAAACCATAAGACTCACGAGCCAAAACGAAAAGTTGGTAGTATTTCGGTACCCCTCCTTTTTCAACAATTGCAATGGGGAATTCATAGGTGTGCTTATAGGAAGGTGAACAAATCAATACGTTGACCAGGTGAAACTGCTGCTGCTCATCTTGGTCAGGTAGAATACTTATTCGTTCGGCGAGAGGCGAATGAAACTGCCTATTTACTGCTTTTCGACATAATATTTAACGATGGTGGTGGTATCTTCTTCCCTTTCTTACATTTCTACTTGCATTTTGATGGAAGAAAATGAAATCTCTTCTGTATAACTTTTTACGTTGCTACTGTTTCTTTTTAGTGTTTTTTTTTTCTTTTGACTATGCTGACAACCTCTCAGAAAAAAAAATGCGAAAAGGTTCGCTTAAAAGAAACCGATGTTACTTTATGATTTCATCTGAGCTACCTTATCTTGGCTGCTATTGCTAACCATATCCTCTCGAACTCCTTGGTTATTGGGGTTAGCAGAAGTTGCCAGGGAAACGCAACTTTGTGGCCATTACCTATGCAAAACTAAAGATCGATGGGCATGCAGTTTTAGTTCATAGCATAATGTCGTGCAAGTGTTGTGCAAGCTCTTTTGGTAGTCGGATTACTGTTCATTGTCTATGCCTTTTAATTTGGGATTTGGGTTAAAAATTTATTAGTGCTGCGGCTATTCGGAACCTACTCAAATATCATCGCTAAGCAGTTTGGATTTCGTTTAGAGTGGATAGAAATGGAAATTACACAAGCAAAAAATGTTTCTTTGTGACTCTGTTTGGTTAGTGCTGGGTTGGATATTTCGTTTCATTTGCTTGCTTTCCTTTTTTGTTGTTAAACTAGCATATTTACACACTTACGGTTAAAGAAAATTCCATGAGTTTATAACTTCAACTTGGTCTCCATGAACCCATACGTATGGACGGATTAAGGTACATTGATCTCAATAAAGCATATGACTTGGTATCTCTAACGACAGATGTCTGGAGTATTGAAAAGTAGCCAGCTTGAGGTGAATGGTTTGTAGCTGGGTTTCTTGCTGATGGTTGTTGTTGTTGTTATTGTTGTTGTAAAAATGACATTTCTGTAATGTGTCTCAGGCTGTGTTGCTATTTAGAAGAAGCCTGTTAAGACTGGTGCATAACACAGGCACAGAGAAAATGAAAAACTCATGTAAGTTATTTCGACATTTGTAGTTCCAACCTTGCAGGCTTCTTGCAGGCTTTTAACCATGTACCAGACATTACAACCTCAAGTGGGGGATAACTCAGAAGTGACAAACGGATGTCAAGCAAGCTTTTGACATATACTTGGTCAGTCTTCAAACTTCTTAATGCTTTTTTCCAGTTTCAAACATTTGGAGTACATAAAACTC